>BQNB010170994.1:0-13616 GCA_026074375.1 Tanacetum coccineum | reverse complement strand
GACCATAAATCTTCCTTAAGACCCTCCACATGTTTCTTGACCAACTATTGCATTCTTTTGACCCTCCTAACTCATATAATGCAAGTATCAAGTGATAGATAGCACATACATGCAAGACTTAGCCAAAAATCAAACAAAAACTCTTCCTTTGTCCTCCCTAAAGCCCACGGCTTGAAACACCCCTTTTAATAAATCCATACCAATTTTTCTACCACATATACAAGCATACCTACACTATATCTAAGATACCTCAAGATGATTTGAAGCATTGGTTAACCATTTACAAGTGTGGAAGCAAGAAAGGAAAGCTAGGGTTTTATATGGAAAACTAGGGTTTTCTTGGTTGCTAGCTTTGGTTTTAAGTCTAAGCAAGGGTTTAGCTCTTATTTCTCAACATCATCATTCATCATTAAGGTTATCTAGCACCTTTATCTTTTCATTTCATGAGTTTTTATGCATATGTTAGTCTTTATAGCAAAATCACCATTTAGGACTTTTTAACATGTAAAAAGGATTTTTACTTATAATTATGGATTTGTTCACTTTTAAACATGTTATGATGTTAATGAGATCATGTTAAAATGGATGTAAAAGGATTGTACCATGTTGTTTTGGTGTAAAAATGGATAAATACAAATTAGGGTTTATAAAGTTTACTTAATATGTTATAAGTAAAAGAAATGCAAATGACATGTAAATCTTGTTTATGGACTTTTGGTTATGTTATATGATCACTAAAATAAAGTTATATTGGAAGTATAAATCTTGTACACACTTGGTTAATGTATAAAAAGTTCAAGTATGAACTTGTAGTTAAAAGGTACTTAAGTAAAGTTTATGTTTTCATGAGATGTTTATGACTTGTACATCTTGGTAACTTGGACAAATGGATAATATGTGGACTAATGGACTTATTATATGTAACACATATAACATATATGGTATATATAAGACTTGTGGTAAAGTTACAAAGTTGAAAGTATGAAAACAAAAGTTAAATATGGACTTAAGAAAGTCATCACAACTTTCTGCCAAAAATTCGTATAAAAATATATTTATTTTATATTTTTATAAAATACTACATCTCAAGACGAATCCGGACATGTAAGAAACTTGAAAAAGGGATAAATAACGAAAAAGTTACGGTAAAAACAAGTTATACGATAAATAAATGGATTTATAAAACAATTTATAAAAATTATATAAAACAGCAAGTTTGGTATTTTTGACAGATTACACATATTTTTAGGATTATAAAATGATAAGAATCGTAATTTTTCAATTAATAACGAACGAGTTATGAAGCTTTCATACTTTCAACTTTTGTTTTCATACTTTCAACTTAATAAGTCCACAAGTTTTACAAAATGTAATGCGACAAAATTTTTAATGCATGATATCCAAAAACAAAACCACCAATGTATCCTTGGCACCTTATGCTTACGGATCTCCTGAAAAACATTGCTTTAAAACGTCAAATTAATGTTGGTGAATTCATAGGTTTGATAAATCATATATTGTAGGACCACAAGATTTCCCAAGTGTATGATAATGCAACAGATGCAGACATCATATAAATGTAATTACGTTGCCCTAAGCTCATGACACTAAAGCTCGACGTGTATGAATACCAAATTTAAATGGCCTACATTGCCACAAGTGGTGATGTTCTATCCACGCAAACATCCTAGTTCGACTTGGTAATGTTCGTTTGACCCAGCTGATAGCTATTCACCCGAACCGGGTGATGTATCAATCCCAATAGATCTATCATTACATTCGCTCACAGTCCAGTAATTGACAGTTCATGATAATGGGCTCAGATAGGGTTATCGCTACTTAGGCAACACGTAATCATAACATGAAACTTAACCACTTGTGTCCAATTGTAAAGCATTGCATGTTTCTCACCCCAAAAACTTATAAAACAAAAGCATGTTAAACGTGGGGCTATGAACTCACCTTGAGTGAGTGAATATCAAGTATATCACGAATAATGCGCCACGCAAATCGTCAGATGCAACCTATTTAATTTAAGGTCGTATAAGTACCAATCACACTGTGTAACTACTACCATATATCATTCTATATAGCTAATCACCATCTAATTGTTTTGGTAAAATTGTGTTTAACAAGTTAAAACGTTTATAATTACCGCTGTAGTAAAACTGGCGTAACTTTCACGTTTTATGCCCGATTTTAACGTTTCTTATGCCCACGCTTTCGTATTAGGAAGAGTTATCATGATTTGGACCTACTAGTGAACATTACTTTTTACTGTTCACACCAGTTCTAAAGTTATTTTTATAGTTTTAATTACCGTAAAACACGTAAACGTCGTATTTTATTCGTTATAGCTCCGTTTTTAACGATTATTTCGAGCCCGTGCTCGTAGTTGAAAGTTCAATTGATTTATGAGGTTTAAAAAATTAAAAGTTTCGGTCATGAATAGTTACTTTTATAAAAATTATTTTATAAAAGTATTAATTATCGTAAACTCGCGAAATTCATAACTCGTTCGTTATTAATTGAAAATTTACGATTCTTATTATTTTAGAATCCTAAAAATATGTGTAATCTGTCAAAAATACCAAACTTGCTGTTTTATATAATTTTTATAAATTGTTTTATAAAAATTCTTTTATAAATCCGTTTATTTATCGTATAACTTGTTTTTACCGTAACTTTTTCGTTATTTATCCGTTTTTCAAGTTTCTTACATGTCCGGATTCGTCTTGAGATGTAGTATTTTATAAAAATATAAAATAAACATATTTTTATACTAATTTTTGGCAGAAAGTTGTGATAACTTTCTTAAGTCCATATTTAACTTTTGTTTTCATACTTTCAACTTTGTAACTTTACCACAAGTCTTATATATACCATATATGTTATATTTGTTACATATAATAAGTCTATTAGTCCACATATTATCCATTTGTCCAAGTTACCAAGATGTACAAGTCATAAACATCTCATAAAAACATAAGCTTTACTTAAGTCCCTTTTAATTACAAGTTCATACTTGAACTTTTTATACATTAACCAAGTGTGTACAAGATTTATACTTCCAATATAAATTTATTTTAGTGATCATATAACATAACCAAAAGTCCATAAACAAGATTTACATGTCATTTGCATTACTTTTACTTGAAACATATTAAGAAACCTTTATAAACCCTAATTTGTATTTATCCATTTTTACACCAAAACAACATGGTACAATCCTTTTATATCCATTTTAACATGATCTCATTAACATCATAACATGTTTAAAAGTGAACAAATTCATAACTACAAGTAAAAATCCTTTTTACATGTTAAAAAGTCCTAAATGGTGATTTTGCTATAAAAACTAACATATGCATAAAAACTCATGAAATGAAAAGATAAAGGTGCTAAATAACCTTAATGATGAATGCTGATGTTGAGAAATAAGAGCTAAACCCTTGCTTAGACTTAAAACCAAAGCTAGCAACAATAAAAACCCTAAATTTCCAACTAAAACCCTAGCTTCCCTTATCTTGATAACTACTTGCAAATGGTTAGCCAATGCTTGAAAACATCTTAAAATATCTTAGGAATGATGTAGGTATGTATGTAAATGAGGTAGAAAATTTTGTATGGATTACTTAAGGGGATGTTTGTTTGTCGTGGCTAAATGAGGAAGAAAGGGGAAGAAAAGGGAGGAAAATTTGATTTTTTTTTGCTAAGTGTTATGAGAATAGATGGCTTATTACTTGCATGCATGTATATATGAGATATTACATGGTCAAAAAGATGCAATAGTATTCAAAAACACGATGAGGGTCTTAAGGAGAGTTGTGGTCTTGTCTTTGGTCAAAGAAACATAATATGGCTATATTTAATGAGCTAGGAGATGTACAAAGCCAAGTTGTAAAGAAAATGTGTGCTCTATGTCTCCAATGTTGTTGGGAAAAGGGTTCTAGAAACCTTTGTTATATAACACATTATCTAGTAAAAATTATACTAGTTACAACTTGTAGTTTTTCATAAAAGGTGTTTACTTGCAAGTATTTGTATATTGTTTTATTTTCTAATGTACAAAGTGTAAAGTAATATTAACTTGGGTAAATTTAATAAAACTTTGAGTGTTGGATACAATCGTGGGTATTTGTTGAAGCGTAGATTAATTAACGTGGTTCCGGGTATGCCTAAACGCATTTTATCGCGAAACGTATACACTTTACGTATCCGATAAAAATAAAATGAACAAAGACCATAATTATTCTCAAAATAATTATTTAATACTTGATTGATGTAAACGCTTAATTGTTTGATGCCCGTTTACATTACACGCTAATTTTTAGCTTACGCGATTTAACTTAACGTTTACGATTTAAAGCAAACGCGTACAATACAAAAAAATACATTATAGATTTATCGACGTCGTCAATGACTTGAAAACATGGGGTGTTATAGATATGGCATGATGAATGGATAGAAGATTTTTCTGAATTGCAGCAAATACCAATTCCTAACCTTGATGATAATCTGGAGGATAAAGTGTGTTACGTCAACTGTGATATTAAGGAATTGAATTGCTCAACAAAAATAGCGTGGTTGAGTCTCAGAGATAATGGGCGTAAAGTTCAATGGGATCATACAGTTTGGTTTTCTCAATATAATCATAGAGAAGCTTTTATCTTATGGTTAGCTATCACAAGAAATTAATGAAACAAGACAGGATCATGTAGTGGCAACATGGAGTGAATCTACAATGCCCTCTATGTCTAAATTGTGAAGATAGCCACAATCATTTATTATGCAACAAAAGTATGGGACAGAATAAAGGTGAAAGGTAAAATGTAGAATGCCTTTAATTCTATGTATACCGTGATGGATATAATTGCTGAGAAGCCTTTCGGAAATAACATCTGGAGCATTCTACAAAGATTAATTGTCTCTGTTGTAGTTTACTACATATGGTAGGAAAGAAGCAAGAGTCTTTCAGGATGAAAAAAGAATTGTTGAAGAGTTGAGTAAAGGTATTGAGGAGAATATTGAGAGTATGCTAAAGTCTTTTACTGTTAAAAAGTCTACTACAATAGTGTCTGTTTCCAAAGAATATGGTATGCAATGGTTCCAAAAGAAGTTTTTGAAACCGATTTTGTAATCTAGTGATTTAGTTTGGAATTGGTGTGAGCCAGTTGGTTGCTTGAATTGTTTAAAAGGGTGTTTGGGTGAAGGTATTAAAGCTAATTTCTCAACCATTACTGTTATGTCTTGAAAAGATATGATTAGTATGAGTTTGCAAACCATTATAATGGCTGAGGACCTTATATCTTGGAGTTTTTCTAGGTATTTATCCTCATTGATCCTTATGGGATTATCAGTTTGGGCTTGGGAGGGACTGGTAACCTATATTTGGGTCAGTTTGGATTTTATTCAGAAAAATGTACCATAAGAAAGGCTTCCCTACTGTGTAGGGTAAATGGTTTGGGTGGGGCAGTGCCTGTTGTTTGGAATAGAGAGTAATGAAAGATGATACTTCTTGGTCCAAACAATGCACTGCCCGAGGAGGTTAGGAAGGTAATAATTGAGGGTGGGTGTTTCTTAGCTAGTGATGCATGTATCTCTTTTTTTTCTCTTTACTTCTTAAATCAATTAGTGAGGTTAAGCTGCTAGTTGATTTTTAGGAGTAGATGTACATGAAATGTAGCTGGTAGAGAAGAGCCCTCAATTATTGTGAATGAGTGCTATATGCTTTATGATGATGCCGGTAACATGATAACATAAGTTATTGTGGATGGTAGTTGAATGATCAGTGTGAGTCATGAAATAGGAAATGTAGTCATAAGGATATGGTTTTTTGGTGAATAAAAGTGAGCTTTAGATCAATTGTTGTTATCTGATCTGGTTTTCTGGTGTTTGGGAATTTGCCAAAGATCTATTACTATGACATCCGAGGAAAATGTCTGATTGTCTGAGTTCTTTGTAATATGGGAATCCGAGATATTTGTATGTTGATTAGTTTTGATTGATTCTAATTTTATATCAAGGAAATAGGCCTCTCTGTTTATAATTAATACGAAGTTCACCTTTAAAAAAAAAGTCCGATTCATGTTTATGATAAAGTCTAAAAAATATAACCTAGGTGTGAGCAGAAAAACCAAAAAAACCGAACAAGCCGAAAATCAAAACCGAACAGAACCGAAAATAACCGAATCGAATCGGAAATAACCGAACCAAATTCGCCAAAACCGAACCAAGCCTAACTACTAATTCGGTTCTCGGGTTAGATATGGGTTTGGCACTCCGAACCGAAAACCGAATTCATATAAATATATATATATATATATATATATATATATATATATATATATATATATATATATATATATATATATATATATATATATATATATATATATATATATATACACATATATATACACATATATATACATATATATATATATACACATATATATACACATATATATATATACACATATATATATATATATATATATATATATATATATATATATATATATATATATATATATATATACATATACATACATATATATACATACATATATATACATACATATATATATATATACATACATATATATATATATACATACATATATATATATATACATATATATATATATATATATAAATACCATCAAAATGTTATCATAATATAAAAAAACACTTTTTATGTTAATAATAATTTTTTGTTTACTAAAAATCTATGTAATTATTAATTTTCTTTTAAAAAAATAGTGAAATTCGGGTTATTCGGGTCAACCCGAGAACCGAACCGAATTCGAATTTTTTTTTCGATTCGGTTGAATTCTAGTTCGGTTCGATTTTCGAGTTGACCCAAAAAATGTTTTAACCGAATAACCCGATAACCGAACCGATCAACACCCCTAATATAACCTCCATAGTCCATTTCACTTGGACCATAGAATTGCAAATGTTTAAAGCAAATAAACATCCACATCATATCTTCTATTTTCCGTTTTATCTTTTTCTATTCAAACTTTAGAATGCAACGCTACTAGTTCTTTCCATTTACATTTGAATCAAATGAGGCGGGGAGAGAAATTGTAGCACTTATTAAAGGAAATACTGATCGGACGATTCTACCCATTATTTTACACACAGATCTCATAGGTCAAAATTTGTCCTTTTGAGTCAGCATTACAGTTAGCATATTATTGCTTAGTCATCATGTACAGTCAGCATGAAATATTTGATGACTTGCCTCTTATATAGGTAGAAATTTAGAATGCAACGCTACTAGTTCTTTCCATTTACATTTGAATCAAATGAGGTGGGGAGAGAAATTGTAGCACTTATTAAAGGAAATACTTGATCAGAGAGCACGATCTACCCTTATTTACACACAGATCCTCATCGGTCAAAAATTTGGTCTTTGAGTCGGCATTACAGTTAGCATATTATTGCTTAGTCATCATGTACAGACAACATGAAATATTTGATGACTTGCCTCTTATATAGGTAGAAATTAGTTTATATAGTTAGGGCAACAACTTGCTAATTAAGTTATATTTAAGAAAGTGTTTATGCATTTTTAGTTTCTTATGAACATTAAATTTTCATTTCCAGTCCTTTTTCTTTTTACATTATTAAAAATGGCCGATGCACCACCACGAAACGACCAAGCACCGAACCCACCACAAAACCGACCGCAAAACCCACCACATAACCCCCTGCTTCCACCAGAAAACAAGTGATTTCACCACGTAACCACTACCGCCGAGAGCAACCAGTCATCGCCGGCGCACCACCGTCGTCGCCGTAATTTGAGAGTATGAGTAAGGGAGAGTGCAAATGCTTAACTCATTTTTACTCATGCATGTGCAAACTTACGAGTTTGTGCGGCATGAAGAACACTGAGATGACTGTCTTTGAATTCACCGACAACAATGGGGAAGATGATCTCACACTGAAAGGATGCAAAACATAGTTTAAGGAGGCTAAGATTCGGAGATCCATCAGACGAGGCGACTCCGGCCATCGATGAAGACATTATAACAAAACCAGGTTAGGTTAGATTTTTACTCTTTTTATATAAAGCTTAAAGATTGCTGTATATCAATATTTTATGTTGAAAATACATGTTTTCACAATGGGTTGTTTGGATTAGCTTATATTTTGAGGTTTTGGGCTTCTGAAAAGGTTTTTTGTGGTGGTAAATTGGCAGTATGAGGTGGTCAAAATCAAAAACTGATTAGTACTATAAATAATGAGGTATGGACTTGAAGAAATAGAGCCAAGTTGAAGCGGAGACTAATGTGTCGTTGCGTCTTTGATGTCTGCCTATATGGTGGTTGTGCATCACAAGGTGTAAAAACCTACTTCACGGACAGCTTCAAGGTATTGATTTATTTGCGACATTTTTGCTTTAAAAATTATTGAGCCTTTAGTTTTTGGTAAAGTTTGAGTATCATTGTGTGGTTTTTTTTGTGGTTTAGTGGTTCGAACATGAACTCAGGAACTAATGTGTTTAGTCTACTTATTCAGCTGCAACATAACACAATGATAACTATTATGCTTGAATTTTAACTTCATGTTAGTTATGATGAATTGTGACTTCCGATGTCTAATTTTTGAATTTGAATGACGTAGATGACAGGGCATAAAAGAGCGACTCTTTTAAGTGATAAAAGGGATTCCAATGAAACACCATCTCTCCTCGCGTTATTGTGAGTATTAAACATGTCCTAATTGTTGTCCTACCTGCCCATTTTGGCTTTTTTTAACATCTGTTGTGCTTGCTTTGGTCTTCTTTGAATTTTTTGCCAGAGTGAATAAATATTAATCATCTTAAAACTGCACTCAATAAGGCCCTTTTTTTTTATTTTTGATGAATTGACTTTTTTCCGCGATAATGTGACATAAGTGATAGATATGTGAAGGATTTGGGCTACCATTGCTAGGGATGGCAATGGGTCGGGTTTTAGTGTATCCGTACCTACACCCATTTATAATATCCACATCCGTACCCGACTCATTACCCGTTGGGTACCCGGTTAATATTATCCATCGGTTTTTCGGGTTTCCCCACGGGTATCGGGTATTCCGCCAATTAAAATTTTTAAGAAACTGGACTGGCAATCAAGATTAAGTCACAACTAAAATCCACCACGAAAAAATAAAAAGCCAAACAAAACACCCTCATATATTCAAATTTTTTAAAAGTTAAAGAAAACAAATACCGTATCAGACGATTTAGCTTTCGAATAATTCATGTACAACATTCAAATGTGTTAAATAATAAAAATAGTTATATAAAAAATACAATGGAAGAAATAAAGAATGAATAATTATATAACTTTAATTAATTATAAAAACAATAAAGCGGGTACGAATTTCGGTACACGGATATGGGGATACGGGGTGTACGGGTAAATCGGGGCGGGTATAACAGAACTTCTAACCTCCATAGTCCATTTCACTTGGACCATTGAATTGCAAATGTTTAAAGCAAATAAACATCCACATATCTTCTATTTTCCGTTTTATCTTTTTCTATTCAAACTTTAGAATGCAACGCTACTAGTTCTTTCCATTTACATTCTCATTGAATAATTTTTTGTCTAAAAACAAACATGTAATCCAAAATAGAAAACCACTCATTTAATTCCATCACTAAAGTCCCACCATACACACTTATCTTACCTCCCCTATATAAATACATTCCCACTTTTCTTATAATAATAACTCACCAACTATAACCGGAACTTCATCTCTCCGGTCACCAGAAAAAACCCTAAACCCTAAAAAAATACCATTTCCCACATGGGTATTTGTGCATCAATCCAATACTCAAAAAACAAACCAACATTATTAATCACAAACAATGGTGAACCATCAACAAATAAGGTTAAAGTGATCAACTCTATCAATGGTGACCTACAAGAATACCAACAACCTATAAAAGCTAGCCAAATCTTATCCGACAACAACCTTAACAACAACAACATGTTCCTATGCAGTTCTGAACACATGTTTGTAAACTGTCACATGCCACATGTGCAAGAAGATGAAGAGTTACAACTTGGTCATATTTATTTTATCATGCCAATATCAAAGTTATATAAGATACTTACGTTACAAGAGTTATGTTTGCTAGCTATTAAAGCTAGTGTTGCACTTGATAAAAAATATTCATCATCACAAATGAAGAAAGGTGGTGGTGGTGGTGGTCGTACGACGTCGTTTAATGGACGGCGTAAAGGTAAACAACATAAGGTGGATTTCCAGCTGGCTTTGAAACAACTTGGATGAGCTTATGTGACACGTGGCCACTTTTGAAAAGTCAATGTTGTTTTTCTTTTGTATTGATCAAGAAAAAGTAATCTGACAAATATAATATATATGTACAAACTATTTAATTTAGTGACATTTTTTAGGTGGTTTACAAATTTTATTGATGCTTCTTACAAATTATATGTTGATATTTATATTCCATATAATTTAAGAAAAATGGATTTGAGTGTGATCAAATAAAATGTTAAATCAATTTTTGAAAACCATTTTGATTTTATATATGAAAGAAGTGATAATTAAAAGTCCTACGCAAAAGGTATGAAATATTCAACAAAAAGTCAAAGAGTATGAAAGGATAAGGAAACCAAAAGGAAAAAAGTATTAAAGAAAAGATTTTATTTTCTCTCTTATTAAACCAAATTGCAATCTATATAATTGTAGTTAAGATGTAGATAAATTCGTGAGAATCAAGTTTACACAGTCCGTGAGAGCTTATAACAACTGGCTTTTGTCAATGTTTTAAAACTTAGGTTTTAGTTGACCTGGTTTAGTGAACGGTTCATTGAGTCATTGGTTCAGCCGGTTGAACCGTTAGATCAAACCGGTTCTATACATATGTATATTTTTTTCATATATTTAGGGCATGTTTGGCGCGCAAACTTATCAGAGCTTATCATAGCATGAGTTTATTTTTTTTTTAGAAAAATAAGCTACCATTAAAAATAAGTCTCGTTTGGTTGACACAGCTTGAAGGAGCATGTAAAAAAATAAGCTACTAAATAGAATGTTAGTTGATGTTCAAAAAAAAAATGAAATGCTAGTTAAACTAACGTTTAGAAATAAACTCCAGCAACCCGCTCCAGCAATCTGCTCCAACTCATACTAGTGCCAAACATACCCTTAATATGTAGTGTTGTATGATTTCATAATTTATTTTTATTATTTATTTTATGTGGTTTAATATGTTTTGGGTTTGTTGTTTATTGTGTTTTTTAGTTTGATGATAGTTTTTTTATTGTATGGTGTCGTTTTTGATTGTGTTTAGTATTGTTTATGGGTTGTGTAGATTTTGTGTTTTATAATTTAGATTGATAGTGTTAAGTTGAGGTATGTTGTAGGATGTTAAGTGTATGATAGTGGGGGTAGGGGGAGGAGGTAGGGGAGGTGTGGATTATTATAGGGAGGGAGTAGGGGGGGGTGTTGGTAATTTTATATAAGAGTGAGTGAGGGAGGTGTTAATGTTTATATATTGTTAAAGAGTTGTGTGTATGAGATTTTATAAGGAATATTATTGTTTTGGGGTGTATTGGGGGGGGGGGGGGGGGGGGTTTGTGTTTAACCTCTCTATTCACACGCCACCCACCATCCATGTCAACACGATCCCCCCCTTCACCCCTCCCCCTACCCACTAATCCCCCCCCCCCCCAACCACCGCGCACACCAACCAGAATTACCGTATGCTACTACCCCCCTAACCAGCACACCCGACCTCACACTGTACCCACTCCCCCCTCAACTCTTAATCCGCCACCTCCCCCCCTCCCCCCCCAAATCCCACACCTACCCCCACCCACCCCCATCACATACGACACTTCACCCCCCTACCTACCCCATCTGTCACCCCCCGCCCCCCCCCCCAACCACCACTCCAACACGGATAACGCCTTACTATCCTCATCCCCAACCCTCACCACACGACATCTACACGCCCCACGAACCCATCGATCACTACATCGCCTTCATAGAAAATCTCACGTCACCTGGCGTTGTCGAAAGACGGAACCGTACTCTTGTAGAGGCCGCTAGGACAATGCTGATATTTTCTAAGGCTCCAATGTTTCTATGGGCAGAAGATGTGGCTACTGCTTGTTACACCCAAAACTGATCCCTTATTCACACTCTTCATAAAAAACCCATATTAGTTGGTGGATGATAAGAAGCCTGATCTTACCTTTTTCCGTGTCTTTGGTGCTCTTTGTTACCCTACAAATGACAGCGAAGATCTTGGAAAATTACAACCAACAGCTGATATTGGAATATTCATTGGTTATGCACCTAGCAGGAAAGGGTATAGATTCTACAACAAAAGAACCCGGCGAATTATGGAAACTATTCAAGTTCAATTCGATGAGCTGACTGAGCAAATGGCTCCTGTGCAACTCAGTACAGGACTCGCTCCTACGTTTCTGATGCCTAGACAGATAAGATCAGGGCTCGTACCAAATCCGGTTCCTACAACACCTTATGTACCCCCCCACAAATAAAGAACTAGAGATTTTATTCCAACTAATGTTCGATGAATATCTGGAACCTCCTCGTGTTGAAAGACTAGTTTCTCCTGCTCCAGCAGTTCCAATTCCAGTCAATTCAGTCGGTACACCTTCATCTACTACCATTGATCATGATGCACCTTCTCCAACTCATTCACCGTCATCTTCGGCATTACAATCTCTAAGTATACATCAAGGCGTTGTAGCTGAATCTACTCTCATGGAAGAAAATCTGTTTACTCCTGTTGACAACGATCCTTTTATAAACATATTTGCTCCGGAACCTACTTCTGAAGCATCATCATCCGGGGATATTAGTTCAGCAGAATCAACCTATGTCACTCAAACACTTCATCATCTTAGAAAATGGAGCAAGGATCACCCGCTTGATAACGTCATTGGTAACCCATCTCGACCGGTATCCACCAGAAAACAACTTGCAATTGATGCCTTGTGGTGCTTGTATAACTCTGTACTGGCAAAAGTCAAACCAAAGAACTTCAAATCTGCAATAACTAAAGATTGCTGGTTTCAAGCCATGCAAGATAAGATTTACGAATTTGATCGACTTCAAGTATGGGAATTAGTACCTCAACCAGACTATGTCATGATAATTGCTCTCAAGTGGATTTACAAAGTTAAGCTTGATGAGTACGGTGATGTTTTGAAAAACAAGGCACGGTTGATGGCCAAGGGATATCGACAAGAGGAAGGCATTGATTTTGAGGAATCCTTTGCACCGGTTGCACGCATCGAGGCTATAAGAATCTTCATCGCCAATGCAGCCAGTAAAAACATGACCATCTATCAAATGGATGTCAAGATAGCATTTCTTAATGGTGAATTGAAGAAAGAAGTCTATGTTTGTCAACCAGAGGGGTTCGTTAATCCAGACCATCCGACACATGTTTATCGTCTGAAGAAGGCTTTGGATGGTTTAAAGCAAGCTCCTCGGGCGTGGTATGAAACCTTATCATGATTTCTTCTAGACAACAAATTTTCTAAGGGTGCAGTTGATCCGATACTATTCACTTGGAAAACAGGCAAACATATTCTTCTTGT
>BQNB010170993.1:0-13617 GCA_026074375.1 Tanacetum coccineum | reverse complement strand
TGTGGACTTTATGGACATAAACAAACATTGTCCCAAAGACTGTTAGCCCTTACTGGAGATTAACTGGAAGGTGGAATCCCTCTCAGGGTTTCGACAGAAGTGTTTCCTGGATGCTTACAATGTCTACCATCAAACACAAATAGACAAAGGAGACGAGGACAAAACATCTTTCTTCATTAGGAAGGGAGTATTTTGCGACTGGAAGATGCCTTTTGGTCTGAAGAATGCAAGAGCAACTTACCAAAGACTAGTTGATAAGGTATTCAATGATCAAATCGGCCAAAACCTTGAAGCTTACGTTGATGACATGGTAATCAAGAGTACTTTGGAAGAAATCATGCTGAAGGATATTCAAGAGACCTTTAACAGGCTTCGATCCATTAATATGAAACTTAACCTGAAAAGGTGTTCTTTCGATGTTGAAGAAGGCCCATTCCAAAGGGCATCTCATCACCAAGCAAGGAATCAAAGCTAATCCCTCGAAAGTCATGGCAGTCACTAATCTAGAACCACCAAGAACACTTAAGGATGTACATAGTCTTAACGGGAAGTTGGCATCACTAAGCCGATTCCTCTCGAAGAGTGCAGAGAAGTCATTTCCGTTCTTTAAAGCACTCAAGAGTTGCACAGACAAGAAGACCATATGGTGGACAGTGGATACCGAGAAAGATTTCCTAAAAATGAAGGAATTCATGGAAATCTTACCAACACTTACAGCCCCAATGAAAGGCAAAGTGTTAGTAATGTATCTCGCAGCCTTGATAGAATATATAAGCGACGTTTTGCTTGCTGAAAGAGAGAAAAGACAAGTTCCTATTTATTTCGTAAGTAGGGTATTACCAGGGGCAGAACCAGACTATCTAGAATTAGAGAAGCTCATATTAGCCCTTGTTCACGTTACAAGAAGGCTCCAAAGGTATTTCTAAGCACACCTCATCCGAGTATTAACGAACAAACCCATTAAGCAAATCCTCGCAAGGCCTGAAAAATCAGGACGGATAGCTAAATAGGCCATCAAACTAGAGGAACATGGCATCAAGTTTAAAGGACGTGACCCTGTCAAAGGGCGGATACTAGCTGATTTTCTTGTTGAAATACCCCCCCCCCCCCGCAAAATACAATAAGATAGACATCAGGAAATTAGGAACTATAAAAGAAGGAGAAAAGTTGGAAAACATGTGGAAGTTATATACCGATGGGGCCTCAAGACCCGATGGCTCAGGCGCCGGTTTGATGCTAGTCAGCCCTGAAGGAAAGGTATACACGTATGCTTTAAGGTTCGAGTTTGAGACTACAAACAATGAAGCAAAAGTACGAAGCATTACTAGCAGGTTTGTAAATAGTAGAAGAAATGGAAATAAAAAACATGGCTATCTATATAGACTCCAGCTAGTAGTCAATCAAGTAAAGGGTCTCTTTAAAGCCAGACAACCTGCAATAAAGCAATATTTAGAGAAGACGAAGGACATCTTAAAGAGCTTTAATACTTATTCAATAGAGCATATCCGAATGAATTAGAACAATAAAGCCGATGCACTAAGCAAGTTGGCTTCCATGACCTTCGAACATCTCACCAATGAAGTGTTGGTGGAAGTTTTAGCAAACAGATCAATAAACAAGAATGAGATTTCAAAGATCGTAGCTGAGACATGAGAAAACTGGCTGACCCCCATCTACGAGTACTTGATAAGTAGCCTACTACCGAAAGATACGAAAGAAGCCAGAAAAGTCAGAATCAGATCCCTACAATACAGGCTAATCAAAGGAAGCCTATACAAAAAGTCTTTCCAAACACTATGGTTCATTGCATAGGCCCTTCATAGGATAAAATCATTATTGAAGAGATATACAAAGGCTCCTGTGGATTTAACGAGAAATCACATGCCATGGTAGTGAAGGTTACAAAACAAGGTTACTATTGACCATCAATGTATAGGGACGCGGCAGAGACGATCGAAGGCTGCACATAATGTCAAGCATATTCTACAATAGCAAAAGCACTAAACAGTGATGCAACAACAGTCAACAATACATGACCGTTTAGTTATTGGGGAATCAATATCGTGGGACCTCTACCAATGGCTCTGGGATATTTAAAGTTCTTAGCTATAGCCTTCGAACACTCCACCAAGTGGGTAGAAGCAAAACCTCTAACCACCACATATGGAAGACAGGCAAAAAAATTCGTATAGGAGCATGTCATATGCAGGTTCGAAGTCCCTCAAACAATCACCTCGAAGGACAATAAATAGTTTACAAATGGTATCTTTACAGATTTCTGTAAAGGACTAAAAATTGTTCAATCTTTCTCCATTATCACGGAACATGTAGAAATAATGAACTACATTGAAAAGCAATTGGTTCGAAACCAACAGGGATGGGTAGAAAACCTACCCCGAATCCTATGGTTATATAGGACCTTGCTGAGAAATAGCCAGAAAGAAACTTCGTTTACCCTAACTTACGGGTCAAAGGTTCTAATTCTAAAAGTTACGAACCTTACCTCCGAGAAAGAAGAATATGTAACGCAGGAAAGGGCTAAAAGAAGGGAGAATGAAGAAAGATAGGTAGCTTTAATCGAAGAGGCTCACTATCAAAACAAGCTTTGAAGATATCACAATATAAGAAGTAGGCATTCCACTTTTAGCCTAGGAGATTTCGTACTCTTGTCAAGCAACAACAAAGACATGCAAAAGCAAGTACGGAAAGTACCTCACATCATAAGCGGAGTATACAAATGATAACTCTACAAGATAACAGATGCCTCTAACTATTCACTTGTCCATGCAGTGAAGGGTTCAAGTCTCCATAAGTTTTACATATAAAGCTTATAATTTATAGTTTTTCAAGTCAATGTTTAGACTACCTTTGTTTAAGGCACATTTACTAAGTGTAGCAAAGTAAGTGATCATATCCAAAATAATGTAAATCTTCCTACACGATTAATGAAAGTAACGAATTCCCTTCAAATCTTTTATGTCGTTATTTACAATAGAGATTTGAGTCACCAAGTATTTAAAAGTTTCAACGTTCGAAAGAAGGTCGTAAGGCCACACATAAGCCTTACTTTTACTACTTAGCATCCATTAAATTCACGTTAACTTCCCGAAGGTCTTCATTCGAAACCTTGTGAGCTAAAACGGAGCAAATTGCAACCCTCCGTTATAAGCGAATGACTGCTTGAAAACCTTAGTGCGCAACTTGTAAATTATAATGTAATAAAGTCTATCTTGGTCAAAGTTAAGTAATGGTGATAAAGGTTTGACTAAAGTTAAGAAAATAGACTATGATAAACAATAAGTATAAATACCTATCTAGGAGGGGTATTTATATAAGACTTTACATTTTTTGTAATTCACTTCTTCCTCCCATTTCTATTTTCCCTTTTGAAATGAAAATTTAGAAAATTATGAAAATACTCTCTAGCTCCTCTCCTCTATTCTTATTAGCTTTCGTATGATCACTACTATACAAACATGACATATAACAAGTGATATCTATCGCTGAGAGAGATCTAACGTGTGTTTCGTGAATTAAATCGAGATTAACCGTGTGAAATTTCGATCTACAAGCTTTCGTATCGATGAACAGTAGGTTTCGCATGAGTTAGATTTATGATTTGATGAGTTTTTTTATCTTAAAATGCATAATAATAGCTTTCGTAATCGTCAAATTGTAGGTTTAATATCTAGATTACGAAAAATACGGGTTTTAGATTGAATTTGATCGAAAAATATAGGTTTGATAACTTTCGTAATCAATAAATAGGTTTCGGTAACTGTTTTTAGGTTGGAAAAGTGCTTTCGTATTTTAGTTTTGAGCTTTTGTATTCTAGTTTTGGTTTCGTAACTGTCATACGCAAGTGATTTCTTAGCTTTCCTAATGTAGTTAAGCTTTCGTAAACAGTAAACTAGCTTTCATAATGAAGAATTTTATCAATTTGGAAAATATAACATTGATATTATCACTCTAAAATGCTTAAAATCAGATTGATAGACTTTTACTAGGTTTCGTAGCTAAGTTTTTACGTAAGTAAGACGTTTCTTGGATTTTACGAAAGTAGAGTTTATTTGGAATTTACGAAACTAGGTTTTGTAAATTGGAAGCTTTCGGTAACCGTTTGGTTTCGTAAACAGTGGAAGCTTTCGTAGAACTGTGGTTTCGTAAACAAGAGGTTTCATATCAAATACTTGGTTTTGGTTTCGTACTTTAAGCTTACGTATCACAGGTTTCGTAAGGAAGGTTTCGTAACAAAGTTTCTTAACTGAGGATTTCATAAAGAAGGTTTCGTATTACAGTTGAGGTTTCGTAAGACTTGGTTTCGCAACAGAGGTTTTGTAACATTGTATTCATAGCTGGGAGGTTTCGTTTCTCATTGGAAAAGGTTTTGTAACACAGTTTTGGGGTTCCGTAAACTGTTTCAAAGGTTTCGTAACACAGTCACTGGGTTTCATAATACAGTTTCAGAGGTTTTGTAACACAGTTGGTGGGTTTTGTAACACTGTTTCATAAGTTTCGTATCTTATACTTTTGGTTTCATAACATAGATTAAGAGGTTTCGTATCTTTTAATTTTGGATAATTAAGCTTTCGTAACAAGGCTTAAGTCTTACTTAGACATTCGTAACAAATCAAGGTTTCGTTTCTTCAAAGTTACTTCATTGTAAAACAAGACAAGGTTGTTATTGCTCATTCAATTCATTATTACAAGACTTTATCTCCAAAACGATCCAAGTTTGCATTGTAAACATTTGAAACAACATGTCTACTTCAAATCAATAAACTTTAGCAGATTCGGGAGCTAATGAAAGACCTCCAATGCTTGAAAGAGGGAATTATATTCCATAGGAAAGTAGATTCAGAAGGTTTTTGGATAATAAACTTGAAGAAGGGGAATGAATGTGGAATTCAATTCCAAATGGACCTTATAAGAGGCTAATGATTCCTGATCCAAACGGTGTTGTGAACATAAACAGTAATGTGAAACAAATACTTGAACCATTGTCCAAAATGACTGAGGGTAACAAGAAGCAATACATTGCTAATGTGAAAGTCATGAATTATCTTCTTCAAGCAATACCAAATGATATATACAATTTAGTGGATGCATGTCAAAATGCTAAAGAAATGTGGGGATGAATTAAGAGGCTTATGTTTAGTTCTGATGTTACTAGCCATGTAAGACACTCACGTTTTATGGATGAGTTTGACAAATTTGCAGCAAAAGAAGGAGAATCGTTAGGATCCGTGTATGAAAGATTAACAACGCTTGTGAATATTATGGATCGTAATAATGTTCTTCCTATTTCAGTGTCACTCAACACCAAGTTTCTCAATTGTTTACAACCCGAATGGAGCAAATATGTCACCATGGTTCGTCACAATCAAACTAGGGAGACAGTTTCTTATGATATATTGTATGATTCTTTAGTACAATTCGAACCACATGTTCTAGCATCCAAAGCAAAGAAAGCTGCCAAGAATCATGATCCATTAGCCTTTATTGCTTATTCCAATTCTTCTTCATCACAATCTCATGCAAATTCTTTTTATTCACCACAAACATACTATGTCACACATCCTTCATCAGTTGTTGACTATGAAGATGAATATCAAAGGGAGTTACAAGGGGATTCTCAAAAGGACAAGCTTACAACTGCCATGATGTTATTAGCTCAAGAAATCACTCAAAAGTTCTCCACACCTACCAATAATCGTCTTCGTATTTCATTAAACACAAGGAATCAAGCCGTGATTCAGGATGGTCGAGTTGACATACAAACCAAGAATGCAAGTTATGGTGGCAATAGTAATAAGAATGCATGGAGACAAAGCAGGAATCAAGCGTTTAATGCAAGAAATGGAAATGATGACATCAATCAGATTATTCAGCGTGTTCCACAAACTAAGTCAACTCTGAGAAAGGCAAATGTTTAGTGTTATAACTGCAATAAAAAAGGCCACTATGCTTGTGATTGTTAATGCAAAGTATTTCAAAGAACAAATGTTGTTAGCTAAAAAAGATGAAGCCGGAAGCAACCTCAACAACAAAGAAAATGACTTCATGCTTGACACTTCATATGGTGAAGAAACTATGGAAGTGTTAACTGTTGTGGTCATGTTGATGGCTTGAATTCAACCAGCTGATGGTAATGCTGAAACTGTGCTATCATATGATGCAAAGGCTGTCAGTGAGGTAAATGCTTCATCCAAGGTTCATGAATAAATGCGTCATGAGAAACATAAAACTATTATTCAAACATCTGATGATGATCAAATTGATTCTAATATCATATTTGATGATCCATGTGTGGAAAATAATGGTGGCATGTCTGACCATGATTCAAATGATCATGACGAATATCATAAAATTCAAATGCTAGCATATGATGTTCAAAGAGAAGCTGAATATAAAAAACGATTAAACAATGAGCTTAAAAGGCAAAAGATGTTGCTACAAAAGGAGCTTGAGACGTGTAAGGATCAGGTCAAAATGTTTGAGTCAAAAACACTTCAATGTTCAAAATATAAAGAAACATGTGAAGAGTTAGAACGTGAATTACAGAATGATAAGAACACTATTAAGAGAATTTTGAAAGAAAAAGATAAATTCAAAGAGATTTTTTTCATAATTGAAAATGAAAAGATAATAATTTAACATGAAACTCAGTTAGCTAAAAAGGCTTTTAAAGAACGAGAAAATCGGTATCTTGAAGATATTTATGACCTCGAAGAAAAATTGAGTTCTCATGATCGAATTGTTTATAAAATAGTCAATCAATTCAAACAATCACATGCTTGGAAAAGACACCAAAAGTAAATTTTTATTATCTTTTTTCTTAAAGTGGGTTGGCTTATAAGAATCCTAAACGACTTAAGAAGGCATTGCAGTACAACCAAAAATGTCATGATGGTAAAAGCTTCATAGTACAAATTTAGTACATTGATTCACCTGATACATTAGGAAACTTTAGAAAATGCAGAAGAAAGTCGACTAAAAATGAGAAACAAAATGGTTCAAATTAACTATGCAAAATTAAATGCGCTTTATGAAACATTTGTACCTCAACAAGACTTTTCTATGGAACAAACATATTTTTCAATTTCTTTTACTTCTACTAATATTTCTGTGACATAAGAATTGACATCGGATTTACCAATTCCAAAAATGCCAAAAGAGAGTAAATTGTTAAAAATGTTTGACACACTGGGTGTGGCAATTAATGGTTTACGAACAAGGATTGATAATACTCTTTTAAAAGACCGACAATGAAGATGGATGTCTGACAGTCAAAATTCTTTAAGAGAGTTTTATAAAACTGATGTAATTCCGATTTCGGCTTCTTTATCAAAGAATTTGAAAGAACTTAAAGAATAACTCATTTAAGAAGTACAGGAAATGTTAAATATTTTTGAATCAATGGAACAGAAAGTTGACGAAAAATCTTTAAAAGAAAATTTTCTTGAAAATGAGATCGATCGACTTTTGGAAGTATGAGCCATTAAAATAGAAAAATGAGCCGTTAAAAGATGAACTTGTGAAAAGTTCAAGTGATTCCAAAGATATCCAAGCCAATTTGCTCAAACGAATCAAAATTCTTGAAAATGATTTTAAGCGATCACAAGCTCAAAGTATTGATTTTGAACTCAAATTACAACATCAAAAAGAGAAAATGGCTTGTGACGTCTCTTGGAAATCAAAGTTGTCATCATTTAATGATGAGAACGTGTTGCTAAAAACTTCAGTTGCATCTATTGTTCAAGAAAGAGAAAATGTCAAACTTGAATATCAAAAGCTTTTCAATTCGATAAAAGCAACACAGACTCAACATAAAAAAGAGCTTGATGAGTTGATTGAACATGTTAATCAATAGACATATGCTTATGCTGATGTGCGTGCTCAGAATCAAGATCTTTTGATAACAATATCTAAACACAAGAATAGGCTTAAAACTGTTGACAAGGGAAAGAATGTGAACACTAAGTTTGACAAATCTGAGGCCTCAAGAACACTTCTTTATGTAACACCATTGCCTAAAAACATAGAAATTAAGGCTAAGCAAGTGTCAAATTCTATGGTCAATGCAGATAGGTCAAAACCAGTCACTTCACATACTACACCCATGATGTGCGGTAGTCATAAGGTTTTCTACACAAAGTTTTACAAATCCCTAGGCAGTGTACCTAATTGTTGCATTATAGTATAAGTAAGACTCAAGGGGTTGTTATCGTTCTCTAGGGGAATAGGTTGGGAAGGCTTGATCACGGTCTAACAGAATTCTAGGGGTTGAGAGAAGATTCTTTTTGTATTTTTATATTTATAAGAAAGCAGGTAAATCTATGGTTTGAGAGGTTGATTTGTTTAACTAATAATTAAACTAATTATAATCTACGCTACTGGTGATAACTTTATGATAAACAATTGTATTTACCTAATCGTGCGCTACTCCTCAGATTGCTTCTCCTATATCCGTTGCCTTGTCACACTTGTGATAATCTGTGTAAGTATTTCCTAGGTCATGAACTGATTACACGAACCCGCCGTCTATTTAATATTTCGTTAGGGCAACGCACAAGTAAGGTAGTATGAAGACTATTACAAGGCCCCTAAGAGTATATTAAATGCATGTGAAATAACTTAAGAGGGATCAACCATATAGTGGGTAAGGTAGTATGAAGACTGTTACTGATGGTATCCTTTCTACACTACTCGCGTTTCCCTAGACATATCAACAGCGATACAGACAAAAGCTGGTTTTCTAAAGCCTAACGCGCACATTCATCAACAAGAAGCAACATCAAAAGGATCTACAACCTAAGTTTCATGCAATTATAGATAAATACAAAGGAGGGTTTAGCCTCGCATGTTATGAGTAAAGCAAGAAGATAAATTAATCAAACAACAGATAGACATATTGAATGATTAAAGATAAATACCTCACTTGATTAAAACATGGATTCAAGGTAGTACAATAGGGTTTTGAGGCCCTAAAAATGACCTATAAAGCTCCTAAAACGACTAGGGTTCATCTCTTTAGGTTTATATAAAATTACACACTTAAAACCCTAAAAACGGTTTTATATTTATAGAGATATCGATGCAACGACGTCGCTTAGAAATCCTGATGCCGTCGCCACGTAGATGATTCTATATCCTCTTTAAGTCAGCCACGTCTTGACGCCGTCACTATATAGATCACGATAGCGCACTTTATGCCTGCCGTCTCCAGCCACTGCATGCATAAATCCTTAAGAGATTTGGTGTAGGTCCGTAATCTTGTGCGTTTCTTCTTCAAATGAGCCTAAGTCACGTGTATTGATCCGGCTCAGACTACACCTTAAAATACATATAATATAATAAAATATCAAATATATAGTGAGGATAGTCTAAAAGCAGCAGAGTCAATGATACCGAGAAGTAGTATAGAGTTTTCTCGGGTCGTAAATCCCCAACGAGGCTGGAATGGTAAATCGATACGAATGAATTGATGATTTGAATTGAGAAACAGATGATTTTGATTTTTAACTAGATAAAATAAAATTAATTAAAGAAAACTAAAATTATTCTACGGGAAACAAGCAGTGGAAAATGGGAACCTTAAATATACTACGGGGAACATAATTAGGCTAAAAATACTTAACTAAAATAATTAAAACTAATAAACTAAATTAAACATGCAATTATAGACTACCGGGAATTAAATAGCAAGCTAAAAACTAAAAATTATAAAAATAAAGTCATAAAATTAATTTTAAAATTTAAATAAATTAAAAATATTCTAACTTAAAAGAAAATGTAAAAATTTTCAAAAACGGAGTTCAAAAACGAACAAAACGGTAAGAAACGAAAAATTCGGGCTCGTAAACGGGCCCGGAACTGAATTTTTAGCAAAAATTACCCTACATAAGTTTTTATATTTTTAATATAAACTAACTGATTAAATAAAATTTTATTAAAAAGAAAAATATTTTTTTGTTAATTTTTGTATTTTTTATGAATTTTCTAAGATTAAAAACTAATTAAAATTAAGAAAATAGAAAAAGACAGAAAAAAAAAATCTGAAAAAATCAAATTAAATAAAGAAAAAGTTGAGGAATCTAAAAATATAAAAAGCCCTAAAAGTTACTGTTTGAATTAAAAGTAATTAAACTAATTAAATCTAAACCTAATTTAAATTAATTAAATTAAATAAACTAACTAATGTTAACCTAAGGGACTAACAGTGAAAGGACAAAAGGACAAACGGGGTAACAGGCTATCTAACTACAGGGACTAACAGAGGTAACTACAAAAGTTAAAATTACACAATTGGTCCCTGAGATGGACCCCGCTATGCAAAGCAAGTCCTAAGTGCTTATTATCAAAAAGCTAAAGAATCAAAGTTGTAAAGGGGCTTATGCTTATCATTGTTTATAAAAGGGACATAAGCTGAAATGGGCTGAATAAGCCAGAAAAGTAAGCTTTTTGTATGACAGAAAGTTAATAAGCTTAAAAAGCTTATTGAGCTTTTTGTTGGAGCTTAAGAGCTCAAAATAAGCTGAAAATGATTTAACTAACAACACTAAGCTATGTATACCTATTTTAACTGAATTCAACAGAAATAAGCCCTAAGATAAGCTGATACACAAATAAGCTAAATGGACAGTTTTAAAAAAAAGAAAACAGAAAAAGGGGAATTCTATTAAACGGCAGAAATAGGGGAGGTTTGGACCTCAAAAGTTCAATAAGACTAAAAGCAGAATTAATCTAAACTATTTTGGGGACTTATAGAACTACCACTTAATAAGCTACAACTAAAAGCTAAAAGATACTAGGTCCTAGTGCAAAATAAACTAGATAAAGGGTGCTGAAATTGGTGCTCAGCACCAGGGTAGCTGCCAAACAGTGGCTGAAAGGCTTTTTGAGCTTATGCAAATAAGCACAATTGTGCTTTTTACCCCAAACCAAGCAAAGACAGAAGTATAAGGGTGGCAATAGAGCTTATTTCCAAAATAAGAGGGCTTAAGGATCACTGGATCCTGCTGATTTTTAAGCTCAAAGATCAAGGTTTTCAAAAAAATGCAAAGCCAACATTTTGACTTATTTTGTCAAAGTTAAAAGGGCAGAGCAAAAGGATCTTAAAAAGAGATGGCAATGACTTAAAACAAGCTCAAAAATGCTTTGCTTAAGCTGTCCCAACAGCTTAAGCTAAAAAGCTAATTTTTTATAAAAACTTAACACAAACTCATTGGTTAACTGAATTTTAAATTTTTAAACTAAAGTTGTGATTTTTCTTGACCCAATCAATCACACACACTCAGCCAAAGGTGGCTGAGTGTTGGTGACCCAGGAATCCCCCAAAATTACCCATTTGAGAGTTTTACCAAACACCCCCTTAAATAAGTAAAAATTCCTTTTTTACTGATTTGGCTTGAATTTAATTAAAGAAAACTGATAATAGGACTAGTAAATTTATTTAGCAACAAGAAAAACTCAGGTTTCTTCACAATGTAAACACGAATTCAAGAGTGAAAATTGGGAAATTTAGAAATTTTAAGATAAACCTTAAACTTGTATTAAATAGCTTGAAAACAGTAACAATACATTAAAAACAAGAACTGGATACTTAAATTACAATTTAATTAAGATTTAAATAAAAATAAAGCTAAGTAAAAACTAGTTATTTTCGGCTTGTCTTTTTCTTCATTTTATAGAAGTCCTTTACTTCAATCCTTGTGCTTCTTGTGTGTCTACAAGCTCAGCATCCTATCTTAGCCCTTGGATGGAATTTGTGCTTCTTTTGAGCTCAATCCCACCATTAAAATACCTTGGGGGGGGAGGGGGGATTGCCAGCGTGGCATTTAAACAAGTTATTGGGGTGTGGGAAATGTATAAACCGGGTAAAGGGTTGGTCTGGGTATAAGGTTGGGTGGTTATATGTGATGGTGTGGGTTTTGAGGAGAAGGCGGGAAAAGGGAAGAGGGTGAACCCCGGGATTGGCTGTTTATATTTGAAGGTTTGGTTTGTACAAAAAGAAACCCCACACTTTCATACACTTGCCACTTTGTTTAGCCCTTTCTTTTTTAGTTATAACCGGGTTTGAAATTTGGCAACAATAACCCTTGTGTTTTAAATCAAAAAGATTAAAGAAGGAAATGGTAAATTGCAGTTTCGGCCCTTGTGTTTTATAAAGAGATAAAAGTTTTGGAAACTTGCAAATTCAGTCCCTTTTATTTTTTAAAACACTTTTTCTTTTTACAAACATTTTTAAACTTGACAATTTCGGTCCCCAGGGTTTATAAAAAATGGTAGTGGGCCAGGGTTTGGGCTTGGGTTATGTATTGGGCCCAACTGGGTGTGTTTGGGCTTGTATTGGGCCCAATTGAGTGTGTCTGGGCCCAATAAGGTTCATGCTTGTGTTATTGGGCTTTTTAAGGCCCAATAAGGTCTGGGTGGGTTTTGTGTGTACACTGGCTGAGATTGGCTTGTTCAAGGGCTAGGATCGGGTCTTCAAAGTCTTCATAGTCTCTGTCAATTGCACACAAATGGGCTGTTGTCATTGATTGAGGGCCCATTTGGTCTTCACAGTCTTCGTTAATATACTATTGGGCTTTCCCGGCCCATCAGATGGGTTGAGATTGCAACCAATAGTATTCTTCAATTACGGCTCCGGTTTTGACTGTTAATTTGTTGAGTTGACTTTGACTTTGACTTTTCTGGTCTTTGGCTTTGCTTTGGCTTTGTCCTTCACAGCTTTTCCATTCCGAGTCCGGTTTTGTTGTTTTGGCTTTGTTTTTCGTCCTTTTCTTGGTTATCCGTTTCCTGCACAACACAAGTGTAAAACAAACATATCTTTGGCAGTTTCTGTCTGTTTTTGGTCATTTAAGTCCGTTTTTAATGGAAAAAGGTATGTGTATTTAAGCACATACCAAAATCCCCCATACTACGACATTGCCGTGTCCTCACGCAATGCTATGAAGTAAGCATTTACGAAAACTAAGACTCTTGACCCCCTCCGACTAATAACTTTGAAAAGTAGCAAAGTGTTTGTCAAAGGAAAGAATCAATAGCTTCGACAAATCCCGATTAACACCATTATTTTGTATGTACATTGACTACTCTAATTTTTTGGATTTTTGAATGGTTTGTCTTTCTTATTTAACTCACAATGGGATCATAGAGTGAGAAACGTCCATAGAATGATCTACGGATGTCCTGACGGAAAATTTCATCGTCCCCGATTTTTCACTAGTCTTAAGCCAAGCAATTAAACGAGATCATTGTCGATATAAGTTTAGGTGTAAAGCCCTCATACTTATGACTTGTGAACTTTTGAACTCCCGATATGGATAAATGATTACGTGTGTGTGCTCGATTTAACTCAACCATAGATCAACTTATTTTCATAGTCACAAAATGAATCGTGACTCAAAGCAACAATTTATTAAGACTTTGCAACTTGATTTTATAGAACTTCAAAATTATTATTATTATTATTATTATTATTTATTTATTTTTTATTTTTTATTTTTTTTTTTTTTTTTTTATATTTTTTTTTTTTTTTTTTTTTTTTTTTAAGTTCTTAAAGCTAGGAATGCGTTGCTTAGTTTGAACACCTACCTAGGCCTCGCTCCCTAG
>BQNB010170992.1:3396-13617 GCA_026074375.1 Tanacetum coccineum | reverse complement strand
TGTTGTTTTACGAATTAAGAGTTAAATCTAGGAAGTAGTATTTACTAATGGTTGAATGTGGATACCTTATTTTGTGCACTTTTTTGGTGGTCCAACGTTTTTTATACACTTTAACATGCACTAGACATGTGAAAAACAATGGGGGTGTCCCCACATTTATTTGACTGTTGGTAATGCATTGACTGTCTTAGATTCCCAAACTTAGTTGTCCACTTATTATTGTCATATATGTATATTTTTGTTGCTTATGTGAACATTGACTTTCATACTTGGCATATTGGTTTGTATGTTTTCTTAGCATAGATGTTTATGTTATTTTATTTCTTGTTGTGTGTCATAGCATAATGTGAATGGTAAATAACTTATCTTTGACTACAAACACAAAATCACTACAAACACACTGTGATAACCAGTAACTTTTCTGGGTCTAAGTATTATAAAATATTATGGTTTTATATCAGAGTCTTTCGATTTTTTTAGTTTTTTGGGAGAAGGCTGAAAAGTTGACTCCGGTTGACATATTTTGCGTGAAACGGTTACGGCTTTACCGGGTGTTGAGAGAGCCTTGAGTATCGTAAGTGAATCACTTTTGATTCATCTATCCGTATATGATTGTTTATGTTTTCATTTTAATGCGTTCCGGGAAGTTTTCCCGTGTTTCGTGAAAATTGTCACCCAGCGCGTACCGGCACGACAGTTAATTTGGGAATGAGTTTAAGTAACCTTGGAAGAGAGTTTAATGAATTAAATGGTTAAGTAAATTTATATTATAAAATAACGTGGTCTAAATATGTGAACCGTGAATAGGTGAGTTAAAAGTTATCAGAAAACACGTGTTTTCGTGAAATTTGGTAAAAGACCGTAACAGTTATGAAAGTGAAATTTTTGAGTGAATCTAAGGTAATAAGTCATTTTTGAAGGTTTGGAATGCTTTTAAATTCATGTGAAAGGTTTTGGTTAAATTTGGACAAAAACTCGTATTTTGGGTCCCGACACGTCAAATAATGATCGAAATAAATTTTGGAAAGTTTGGTTCGGGCATAGGTCATGTGAATGACCCAGGTTCTTGGAAAAAAATTTTAAACCCAATAAAAATATTAACTAACTTTGAGTAACGTTGTAAAGTGATGAAGATTGAGTTTTAAGTGAAACTGACACAAAAACGAGACATCCCGAGCCCCTTGGATACTAGGCCAGGTATGGGACAAATGAGTGAACATCAAGGCTTATTTTTAGCTTAATGGTTTTGAATGGTACAAGCATATATTGTCATTTACCTTATCATGCATTTCATAACATTTCAAATCAAAACAAAAACATTTTCTCTTCTTTCTCTTTAGGGTTTCGGACGAGCAACACACAAGGGCAAGAAACATATTTTTTCAAGATTTATCAAGAACACTGGTTGAGAATCATTAGTGGGTTAATAGTTAGTAGTCTCGGGTTGTAGAAAACGATATCAGGGTTTGTTTCTTCGTGTCAAAACCGAACCAAGATCATCAAGTTTGTAAGTCTTTCTAAAAACTTTTATTAGTTGTACTTTTGTGTTCATTTTGGTGAACTGATGATAGTTGTACAAGTGGACCGTTTTAAATCGAAAATTGAAAGTTTTAAACGAATGAAAAAGTGGACCTATATGGTTTCGAGCTTGTGTTTGGTTTCGGTCTCGGCCCAACCAAACGTGGGGGGTGGATTGTTGGGCTCGGCCTAGTAACCAATCGACCCACTTGGTTTATGGCTTATTTGATGTTTGGCTTATTTGGTTTGGCTCATATAGAGCTTATTTTGATTCGTCTTATTAATTTGAGCTTATGGAGCTACAGCTTATTTGGTTAGTTTTGGCTTATTAAAGCCTCGACTCATTTTAAGCTTATATCTTATTTTGGGTTTGTCTTATTAGCCACGAATTATTTGATTTGGCTTATTGTGTTTCAGCTTAATGGGCTTAAGGCCTATTGGGCTTCGGTTTATATTTTGGACTTATATAAAAGGTTATGGACTAATTTTACTATCGGGCTAAATATTAAGACCTTAATGGACTAACATTGGACTTTCGGGCCCAATAGGAGAAAAATTAATAAATTGGACTTGTAAATGGATTAATGGACTTAGATTGGAGATAAAAATAATTATATTGGACTTAACAAATGCTAATGGACTAACGTTGGGCTTCCGGGCCCGATAAGGAAAATTTTATAGTTTGGATTACTAAGTCGGATAAATGGATCTACAGAAGTGGAAAAACGGTTAATATGGTCAAACTTGGTCATTGGTCGGTTACACGCTTTGAAATATGGACTTTTTAGCATTTTGTCGGAGTTATGGAAATTTTTTTGGAAAGTAGTAAAATTTAAGGTTTGGAAACCTTGGGAATCCTTTACAAATGAACGGGTCATGTCGAAATTTTGTTGAAAATGTCACACTTAGAATATAATGCGGAATAATTATTTGTGTCAACTTAACTAAAGGTCAAAAGACGACTTTTGTAAATGATAAATGTTAAGAGTAAATGATTGAACATGGACGTACCAAGATGATAAGGTTTTATACTTACCCCGTTTAGCCCGATAAAGAGATGAAAATAATAAAATATTATTATTTTATTATTATATATATATTTAATATATTTACTTAACGTTGCAGAAATGTTTATTCGTGTATTTTTGATCTTTGAACCCCTACTTATTTCCCGTGGGATTCTCTTGGACCGTTTGCTTAGTTGTTTCGCTTTAAGTTGTTGGATGTGTTTTGAGTTCTTTGTATTGATATCGCACTTAGCCCAAGTGCATCGAATTGTTTTACTTAAGTACCACACAACCATAATACCAAAACGTTTGTAATGAGAATAAATGTTTTGTAATGAGAATAAAGGTTTTGTAATGAGAATAAAGATTTTGTAATGGGAATAAGAGTTTTAAAATAAGGATGAGGGTTTTTGTAAAAAGAATGAGGATTTTATGTGAGTAAAGACGAACCCTTGTATAATAAGGCAATATTGTACAAAATGTTAATAAGGTGAAATTAATGTTAGGTCGTGGCCGGGTACCGTTTTGCGTTGTAGAGGCTATTTGGTGCATTGAGTAGAGATTGTTTGGTTCGTTGTGTAGAGATTATCTGTGCGATTATTCTCATCTGTTGAGGTAAATTCTCGTAGCCCTACTTTTTAAATCTTTTCCGTTAGGGGAAAATGATACTCAAATGTGTTTTGAACTATTTTATGAACTGTGCGAAACGTGGTTTTGTTTTTGGGACAATTATGTGCTTATGACTGCTATGTGAATATTATATGGTTTGATTTTACTTGCATGCATCGAGGTGCATGGCAATGTATGTTATTGGCAAGGATTTTCCATGTCTTGTGTGGTCCTGCCCTAATCTAGCGCTATAGCTAGTAGGCCCTTAGGTGCGTAAGTGACATTCGGAGTTGCGGCTCCAAGAACATTGGTATATGTTGGTTTGGTGACTAGCGGGGATGCTAGGTCATCGTACATGATTAGCGAGGATGCTAAGTCAGGGGTTTTTTTGCATATATTCACTATCATATTGCACAATTATCCACTGTTGAAAATATTGGCACATCGACTGGGTTGTGAATCAAACCTATAAGCTCACCAACATTATTGTTGACGTTTTTGAGTATTATTTTCAGGTGTGTTATTAACAAAGGTAAATGTGAAGTATTGGGGACCAAGTATGAGTACATTTAGGAGTTTATTGAAGGACAACTGTTTGACTTTTTCCAAGGTTGCGAGATTGTAAACTTTTGTAAATAAACTTTTGAAAACAATGTATGGTATGATCTTGTATCTTGTGCAATGTGAATCATTATGTCGCATTCATGTGCTTCTGCCACTGATGGGGTGTGACAGATTGGTAATCAGAGCCAAGTTTATAGAGAATGCTTTTTTTTTAAAATAAAAAGAAGAAAACACAACTATAACCAAACTAGAGTTTTCATAAAACCTCAAACATGGCGAAAGTTAATTAGCCCTAGCAATTCATGGTATCTCCTAAATTATGCATAGCCTGATCAACTATGCTTGATTCATGAAGGACCATGAAATGATGAGGGCAGTTTTCTTAAGCTATGTTAGAGGAAGGGAGGGATGTGTAAGTAGTAAGACCGCCTGAAAATGATTGACTATGAAATTGTGAGAACACTTGCGAGTGTTGGGATCTAGAGTGTTGTTGATTGCCTAGTGCTTGCCATGCTTCCTTAATTATATTGCATGATGCCTTGGAAGCCTAGGTAGAAATGTTGCGGGTAGCGACGTTAGTTGAGGATGTGTCTTGGGTAGTTATGTTGTGTAGTGCATAATGCCCTGAGAGCCTTGGTAGGTATGTTGATTGGTAGCGATGCTGATTAAGGGTGTACCCTTAATGGATATGTTAGGGTATGGTATGATGCCCTAAAGTGATTATTCTGTGTAGAACCATGATGGTACTTGTTTGCCGTTCGTACCTCTTGGGTATATTTGATATATATATAAGAGAATATATATACATATATACGGTTACTAACACCTAATTTCAAATCTTATGTTAATTATATATGTAAAGCATAGTGATGCTGGTAATTTGAGTAATGATATTTTGTAAAGATACTTATACCCTTTACCGTGTTATCACAGGTCATGTCTACCCCAACTTATGTTGATTCGGAGACTGTCACCCAGGCTGACGGAGCTCAAAGCTCCTGAGTGCCCGTCTTATTACCTGATGAACCCTATGTAGCGGTTAGGCAGGCATAATTAGTTGATACAGATACTGAGTCAGAGCTAGGGGAGACTCCCTTAGAGGCAGAGGAGTTGTAGTCATTAGGTTCTAGATTACCCCTTATAGGTGAGGAGTTTGAGGCTTCTAAGCCGTTAGGTACTAGGACTATTTCATCCCATTCATTAACTTCATTAGATTCCACTATACCATTGTCACCCGATCATCCACTTACTCATGCTTCACCCACCCTTACACCCACTAGAGCTTCGTTCCACCGTAGGACTGCACGTATGACCATGCGTGCCCAGCCCGCCATATCCCCTGGTCATTCGGCCAGAGTGGCAGAGGCGATGGCCTTGTCAGATTCAGCTTCTGTAGGAGGTATAGATCCTCTTACGAGACGCCATCACCATCTTTAGCCCTTCTTGTATGGAAGAGGTATAGAGGTACATCTGAGCTCATATTAGATACTGATAGTGAGGGGACGAGTTCGGAGATGAGGATATTGAGGAGGATGGGGAGGATGAGAGTTCAGATGCGGATGATAAGAGAGATAGGTCAAAGGATGAGGGTCCTGGTTTAGAGGAGAGGAAGGAGTAGGTTGTAACTGAGGGTTAGCAGCAGGTAGTCCTGGTTGTGGATACAACCGCGGATGGGACTTTAAGACTTGGTTACGGGGCGTTGAGACATCGTGATTTGGCTTTAGGAGAGGACTAGGTACCTAGTACATTCGAGGTAGGTCAGAGCTCTAGGTCTGTGCCAGAGCAGCAGGGAGCAGAGAGGGTATCTGCGTTTAGACAGCCCACCCTTGATACATGGATAGATCCTGAAGATGGCAAAGTTTACACTGATATTCCAGCTTATGCACTACCAGTTACACCTATTCGGACACCACCATCTCCTGAGTGGTTGTCTGGTTCCTTGCCAGTTTCACCATCATCCCTAGTAGTCCCATCACTCATAGCTTACAGCCACCATATCGGTAGATGAGGATATGTTTTTAGAGGTAGGGGTGCAGTTAGAGCTCCACAGGAGCATACTCTATGATAATACCCAGTGCTTGGATGCACTACTACCTACTTTGTTTACGAATATTGATAGGGATGTGAGGGAGCTATATAATAGGTCAGGAGCGGTTAGATATGAGATCTTTTCATAGAGGTATAGGTTTAGGAGTTTAGAGCGGGAGCAGGAGAGGGCCACAATGACTTTTGGAGCTTTATAGAGGCCAGTGTTAGCATTAGAGGCATGGGCAGGGCATGTTGACATCCGGATGACGGATATGTCACGGGCTATGTATGATGTCTATAGATTGATTCATGATATGTTAGTGCAGCAGGCCGATATGCAACGTAAGCTTCAGGAGATAAGAGGTCGTGTTACTGCTTTAGAGAAGGAGAGGGGTCGTAGAGAGCAGTAGATGGTATGAGATTAGTTAGGAATTTGTACACCACTAAACTGTGTAGCTTCGGTTAGTGTTAGATTTGAACTGAGTAGTCTCTGTGGTAATAGTTATGAACTGATTAGTATCAGTCAGTAGTGGATTCTTATCAAAATCATGGATATGATAGTAGTAGAATGATTATGTACGGAATTTAGAAATTAATGGATGGTAGTACATTTTATTACATGAGTTGATACGTTCAGTACCTGTGTATGTCGTTGTTTATGCCGGTTGGTGATGTGGGTCGCCGCTCACCACAGATAGGATTTCTATTCTTGTAAGATCTCTCACGCGCTTATTCCCCACCTATGTGGAACTTGAAAAATATTCAAGTGACATAACAAACAGTTGCGTTGAAATAACGCGAAGTTAGATAAAACCTTGTGAAGTCGCGAGGAGCCTAGGCCATAATTGTAGTAGGCTGATTTGGAACCCGAGTTGATTATAGAGTAACCCCAAAGAATATTCTAAATCCTTAGTGAATTAGAACCCAAAGTACTCGAAACAAGTAAAATCTACTTGGAAGAGTTTAAGCAGATTTTGGTAAGCGAACCTTGGGAGATGTTGAAAAGAGCAATGCGTAGGACGTAATGTGTAGGACACATACCTCTTGGAGGATTGAACCCACTAAATAGAATGACCGAGGGACTAGATGCCGTCAAATGTTCTAAGAGTTTTGTTGACACGTCGAGGATTGGATCATATCTGGACACCCGACCAATATGTGACCCGGAGGTTAGGAAGAACTATTAAGTTGAGGAGATAGTAGGAAAGACTATCATGTTGTGTGAGACTAGATCTGGATAAATCATAAGAAAGTGTAAGAGCTAGACATCTGAACTAGGTCTTTAGGGGAATCAAAAGAAACCCCACTTGAAGAGACCAAATTGATAGAGGACGAGTGTGTTGAATTGAGGAATGGAATTTTTCTAGTTGTTGATTATGATTGAGAATTTGAGTTGAATTTCAGGGGCGGAATTACTTTAAGGGGTTAGACTGTGATAACTGGTAACTTTTCTGGTTCTAAGTATTATAAAATATTATGATTTAATATCGAAGTCTTTCAATTTTGTCAGTTTTCTAAGAGCAGGCTAAAAAGTTAACTCCGGTTGACTTATTTTGCGTGAAACGGTTACGGTTTAACCGGGTATTAAGAGAGCCTTGAATATCATAAGTGAATCAATTTTGATTCATCTTTCCATATAGGAGTGTTTATGTTGTCATTTTAATGCGTTCGGGGAAGTTTTCTCGTGTTGTGCGAAAATTGTCACGCAGCGCGTACCGTCATGACAGTTAACTTGGGAATGAATTTAAGTAACTTTGGAAGAGCGTTTAATGAATATAATGGTTAAGTATATCCATATTATAAAATAACATGGTCTAAATACGTGAACCGTAGAGGTGTGAGTTAAAAGTTATTAGAAAATAGGTGTTTTCGTGAAATTTGGTAAAAGACCGTAACGGTTGTGAAAGTGAAATTTTTAGGTGAATCTAAGGTGACAAGTCATTTTTGAAGGTTTGGAATGCTTTTAAATTCACATGAAAGCTTTCGGTTAAATTTGGACAAAAACTTGTATTTTGGGTCCCGACACGTCAAATAATGATCAAAATGAATTTTGGAAAGTTTGGTTCAGGGATAGGTCGTATGAATGACCCATGTTCTTGGAAAAACATTTTTAAACCCAACAAAAATATTAACTAACTTCGAGTAACGTTTTAAAGTGATGAAAATTGAGTTTTAAGTAAAACCGGCACAAAAACGAGACATCCCGAGCCCCTTCGATACTAGGACGGGTATGGGACAAATAAGGGAACATCAAGGCTTCTTTTTAGCTTAATGGTTTTGCATGGTACAATCATATATTGTCATTTACCTTATCATGCATTTCATAACATTTCAAATCAAAACAAAAACATTTTTCTCTTCTTTCTCTTTGGGGTTTCGGACGAGCAACACACAAGGGCAAGAAACATATTTTTTTCAAGATTTATCAAGAACACGGGTTGAGAATCAATAGTGGGTTAATAGTTAGTAGTCTCGTGTTGTAGAAAACGATATCGGGGTTTGTTTCTTCGCGTCAAAACTAAACCAAGATCATCAAGTTTGTAAGTCTTTCTAAAAACTTTTATTAGTTGTACTTTTGTGTTCATTTTGGTAAACTTATGATAGTTGTACAAGTGGATCGTGTTAAGTCAAAATTTGAAAGTTTTAAACGAATGAAAAAGGGTGCGTTTGGGTCTGCGTAAACAAAAAAAGGGGGTTTGACACTTATAGATTATGGTTGTTGTGGTAATTTTATTTTAAGAGCTTATTAGGACTTATTTTTGAAAAGTTGCTAAAAAGCTAGCATGAGCTTATCTAGTTTCGGTTTATTTCGGTTTGGGCATGACCCAACCGACCTATATGGTTTCGAGCTAGTATTTGGTTTCAGTCTCGGCCCAACCAAACGTGGGGGATGGATTGTTGGGCTCGACCCAATAACCAATCGGCCCACTTGGTTTACGGCTTATTTGATGTTCGTATTATTTGATTCGGCTCATATAGAGCTTATTTTGATTCGACTTATTGGTTTGAGCTTATGGAGCTATGGCTTATTTGGTTAGTTTTGGCTTATTAAAGCCTCAACTCATTTTAAGCTTATAGCTTATTTTTGTTTGGCTTATTAGCCACGACTTATTTGATTTGGCTTATTGCGTTTTGGCTTAATGGGCTAAAGGCCTTTTGGGCTTCGGTTTATATTTTGGACTTATATAAAAGGTTATGGACTAATTTTACTATCAGGCTAAATATTAAGACCTTAATGGACTAACATTAGACTTTCGGGCCCAATAGGAGAAAAATTGATAAATTGGACCTGTAAATGGATTAATGGACTTAGATTTGAGATAAAAGTAATTATATTAGACTTAACAAATGCTAATGGACTAATGTTGGGCTTTCGGGCCAGATAAGGAAAATTTTATAGTTTGGATTACTAAGTCGGATAAATGGATCTACGAAAGTGAAAAACAGTTAAAATGGTCGAACTTGGTCATTGGTCTGTTAAACGCTTTGAAATATGGACTTTTTGGCATTTTATCGGAGTTTTGGAAAAACTTATGGAAAGTATTAAAATTTATGGTTTGGAAACCTTGGGAATCCTTTACAAACGAACGGGACTTGTAGAAAATGTCACAATTAGAAAATAATGCGGAATAATTATCTGTGTCAACTCAACTAAAGGTCAAAAGACGACTTTTGTAAATGATAAATGTTAAGATTAAACGATTGAACATGGATGTACAAAGATGATAAGGTTTTATACTTACCCCGTTTAGCCCGATAAAGAGACGAAAATAATAAAATATTATTATTTTGTTATTATATATATTTAATATATTTACTTTAACGTTGCGGAGATGTTTATTCGTTTATTTTCGATCTTTGAACCCCTACTTATTTCTCGTCGGATTCTCTTGGACCGTTTGGTTAGTTGTTTAGCTTTAAGTTGTTAGATGTGTTTTGAGTATTTTGTATTGATGTCACACTTAGCCCAAGTGCATCGCATTGTTTTACTTAAGTGCCACACAACCATAATACCAAAACGTTTGTAATGAGAATAAAGGTTTTGCAATGAGAATAAAGATTTTGTAATGGGAATAAGAGTTTTGAAATAAGGATGAGGGTTTTTGTAAAAGAATGAGGATTTTATGTGAGTAAAGATGAACGCTTTTACAATAAGGCAATATTGTACAAAATGTTAATAAGGTGAACTTAATGTTAGGTCGTGGCCGGGTACCGTTGTGCGTTGTAGAGGCTATTTGGTGCATTGAGTAGAGATTGTTTGGTTCGTTGTGTAGAGATTATCTGTGCGGTTATTTTCATCTGTTGAGGTGAGTTCTCATAGCCCCACTTTTTAAATCTTTTCTGTTAGGGGTAAATGATGCTTAAATGTGTTTTGAGCTGTTTCCGAACTGTGCGAGACGTGGTTTTATTTTCGGGACAATTATGTACTTATGACTGCTATGTGAATATTATGTGGTTTGATTGTACTTGCATGCATCGAGGTGCATGGAATGTG
>BQNB010170991.1:0-13617 GCA_026074375.1 Tanacetum coccineum | reverse complement strand
AATTTGTTGATCCGGACAACCCATCGCATGTGTACAAGCTAAAAAAGGCCCTCTACGGTCTCAAACAAGCACCACGTGCATGGTACGATGTGCTATCAAGCTTCCTAATCTCACAACATTTCTCTAAAGGTGCAGTTGATCCAACACTCTTTACACGACAAGCTGGGAATGACTTATTACTAGTACAAATTTATGTTGACTATATAATATTTACATCTACTAATACTGCCATGTGTAATGAGTTTGCTAATCAGATGACAGCTAAGTTCAAGATGTCAATGATGGGACAAATGTCATTCTTTTTAGGATTACAAATCTTTCAAAGTCCTAGAGGCATCTTTATAAACCAATCTAAATATGCTTATGAAATTGTTAAAAAATATTATATGCTAACTAGTGATTCTGTAGACACACCTTTGGTAGAAAAGAGTAAACTGGATGAAGATCTACAGGGGAATCAAGTTGATGCTACACTTTATCGTGGCATGATTGGCTCCCCTATGTATCTGACATCCAGTAGACCAGACCTTATTTATGCAGTCTGCTTATGTGCCCAGTATCAGGAAAAGCCTACCGAAAAGCACTTAAATGCGGTTAAGCAAATCTTTCAATACCTAAAGGGAACCATTAACATGGGTCTCTAGTACTCGAAGGATACCCGTATGTCTATGACAGCATAAGAATATGTAGATAACGCTGGGTGTCATGACACTAGACGCAATACATCAGGAATTGCTCAATTCTTAGGTGACAAACTTGTTAGCTAGTTTTCAAAGAAGCAAAAATGCACTGCCATCTCGAGTACAAAGGCTGAATATATTGCTTTATCTAGGTGTTATGCTCAAATCCTATGGATGCGTTCACAGCTAACAGATTATGGCTTTCAATTCAATAAGATTCCTCTGTACTGCGACTACAAGAGTGCGATTTCTCTATGCTGCAACAATGTTCAACACTAATGAGCCAAGCACATCGATGTTTACTACCATTTTATAAAGGAGCAAGTGGAGAATGGAATCGTGGATCTATACTTTGTCCGGACTGAATACCAACTGGCATAACCCTGAAAATAAACTGTATCCGTTCGATCTCAGAAAGCCTCTTCCGTTAATTGAAGATCATCGAGGACGCCAAATTATCCCTAAAGATTACTTCATTAATAAAGATCTGGAATATCTGAAGGGTGGAGACTTAAGCAGACATTACTCAACTTCAGTGACAAAGACAAAGGCTACTACTTATGAGCTCAAATGGATCAAAGACTTGCTTCTCGAATTATGGAGTCCTGTGCAGTTGAAATATGATCAACATGCTTATTTTGGCACTTCACACTGGGGTCCCAAACGCCAAAGCTTCTACGGATATTCAAGTAAATTGACTTCGTCTAAAGATGTTTACTCCAGAAGAAGAATCATTGTAGTTACCAGACTTATAATCATGAAGAAGTATGACTACGATCACCTGGAAGAGATTGAAGTTCTTCAAGATGATCACAAGATATATACATTTAAAGAAGGTGATTTCAAAAGACTACGTCTACAAGACATTGAAGACATGTTACTTCTGCTTGTTAAATAAAAGCTAACCAATCTCACAATCGACGAACGGTATGATTTGAATGTGGCATTGCGTATGTACACCAGATGTATTGTCATTCAAAGGCGGGTGGAAGATCTTCAATTAGGTGTCGAAAGTTACCAAAAGAAGCTCAACCTCACTAAACCCGACACATACAGATCGAATATCAAGAACAAAACCGCATACACTTTACACTCAGACCCTTATGGAATAATATATGTGGATCAGTTTAAGAGGAAGAGATTGATGCGCACTGATGAACTTTACAAGTTTAGTGATGGCACGCTTAATGATGTTCAGACTGCTCTTCACGACATTGCTGGGGGAATAAGAATGAAATATCTTCCAATGAGGAAATAGAGTAACCTAGACAAGAAAAGGGCTTAGGTTATGATTTAGGATATAGACAAGCAGCTTTATCAGAGGAGGTTGATGCGAAATCTAGAGAAGTTTATTGGTGGAAGGATATATGGGAAAGATCTTAGGCTCCTGGAAAGGACAATATGACTTTGTCATATTTTGTCTCAACCAATTTCAGGTCAATTTCTTGTAAATTACAATCTTATGAATATGTATATAAATAGCGTAGACTTAAAAAGTAGGCATATATAGTGTTTGAGTATGAAGTTTAAAGAATTTCTTAGTAAATTCAAAAATTTTCAAATTATCATAATCAGACACCATATAATACCCTCATAATTTGAGGGGGAGCATTAAAAATGGTCCTATTACGGCTTGTTAATAATTGGACATTCTTTCCCCGACAACAATTATATTTGAATCAATTGATATCCAAAATATTAAGAGATTTAATATTTTTGATAAGGGGAGAAAATGTGATTAAAATATATGGCTAATAATGTGATTTTTAAGATCTCATGTGTACGCTTTCCCATATATGTGCTAAACTCTTTCGATTAATCAATGCACATATGAAGGGGGAGCAAATAGTTACATGATTGGTTGTAATGAGGAAGTACCAAAGACCGACCATTTATATTACTGCATTAGAGTTATAAGGCGGTTAAGTTTAGGTATTCATAACCATGATCCAGCCAGAACCAGAGGGATCTACCCAGGGATATTCCACTAGATAGTGTAGTAGTCCTTAGGTATGAAAAAAAGAGTAAAAGTGAGAATAAGAGAAGTGTGCCGACTGAGATAGAGCTAGTACAGGAACAAACCCAACAAGGTTCTAGTTATGAAGTCTCGGTAAGCGCTGAAGTGGTTGAAGAATTAAAAAGAAAAGTTAGAATAAAGGGTGAAAAGAAAGAAGCCCTCATTACACTTAGGCAGAAACCAGGTCAATACATCTGTTGTCAAGAATCACAAAGATGATTGCTGACATTAAAGACTGACATCATGGACCCAGTGATGCAATCCACAACCCTCCCTAGCCACTTAGAATCTCTCAAAAGATTTATGTTTCATTTCTCACGGAGATTACACGCATTTCTATCAACCTTCTCACTCCGAGTTAGTTGGTATTGAAAAGGTGGCAGGCTGCTCCAGCCTCTGATCACTAAAACCAATGTGCACATCGAGTCTAGAGCCAAGAGATCATCCATAAATCTCATTAGGACACTTATCAAAATTATGCTTTCTAAGTCACACAATGTGAATAACAAGATATATATTAAGAGTCCTACGCATTATCCTTGTGATTTTGCCAGAACATCCGAGTGATACTTAAGTATTCACATTGGAGATGGGAACTCTGCATATGATCAACATCAAAACAGCTTCTTGGTAGGTGACTTGCGAGATCCTATATGGATCGAACTTGTGATACTGGATATCGATTCGGTCCAGCTTATGAATTGAATGAATTTTGAAAAAGATAAAACTGTTGGTGTGTCATAAAAACCGTTTGCATATTGACACCCGACTGATTTTCTAAATTGATTTTTTAATCTTATGTCTATGGGAAGCCTCACAAAGGTATCTGGACATAGGAAAGCTGAACACAAATTGACGGCTTAATCAGGAAGATAGTAACTTACCGGTTTACTCTTACCATGTTGTCTTCTTTGAGACGCTCCGGTAAAGAGAACGGCTAGTGCAGCTGTGAAACCCTGTCAAGGAGATTCTTCAGAATTCTACCTGATCACAGGCAGTATTTATACTGAATAACGGGGAGCCATGGTTGTTATAACCGTATTCGATGAAGTAACAAAACCACTTTCGTCCATATATGTGGTTTATACTAACCCATTCATGCTGGTTCTGACGGTATGATATGGTAGCGGGTTTCCGGATGACAAGTCGAGCAATACCCACATGCTCTTACATCGAGGACATATTAAAGGACCATCATGAAAAGCTCACGTAAATGTCTTCAAGACTTCGCTACTTTTGATACGTGCGTACTTTCTTGAAGCGACGAAGTATTTATTAGTTGATTACCGTACGTCCTCCATTAAGTTGACAAAGTGTTAAGTTTTAAAATAATATCAAGAAAAAATGTCTACACATGCTTTCAACAATCAAGAACAGTCATATGGTGCATGTTGGTCCAGGAAGTCACAATGAATCTCAAGAAGAAGGCTAAAGATCACAAGATGATGATAAGAGATTATGCTTGGTTGATGATCTCAAAGAAGCTTAAGATTCACATACAAGTCAAGTCTATTTGAACAAGCTCAAGCCTAAAGTCAAATGATCACTACAACATATCACAAGTTAAAGATGGAAGTTAAAGACTACGAGCTCTAGACTAAAGTAAAAGCATAGTATGCTAGGCTTAAGTTTCTTGTAAATTGGAGTGACTTCCCTTATGGGGAAATTTTTAGGAATACGAAAAGTATCGGTCACTTACAATATAGTTAGTCGTAGCTCGTAGTAAGTCGAATATGTATTGTTAGTAAGCTAACCGGCAAAGACACATTGAAAAGCCTTAATCAAGCCCATGGTCGGTTATTGCTTAAGAGTATTTATACCCTCTCCACACATGAAGAGGGTGTTGGTTGTTCATTTTACACATACACTTAATCTAATATTCTCTTCTTTGTTTCTCTCTCTAAGTGTTCATCCAACCATATCTTTCTCTCTCTAAAACTCTTAACTAATTCCATACTATATGTGTTAAGATATTCTACAACGAATGATACCAAAAACTGAACGGTTACAAGAGTATAAGAAATTACACGTTGTCTCCTATGGAATTACTCACGTTGCAAGACCTCTTCTGCTCTTCTTCTCCTCTGAAAATCGACTTTTGTGGTTTAGGTATCGAAAATATGATTTAGCACACTAAAACTTTGTTTTTGAGTTTTCTATTTATAGGGTCTGGAATATGGTCGATACGGTGTATCCAAAATCTTGGATACGGCGTATCGGGGATTTCTTGGAGTAGGGACCACGTTTGATATCTTTCAGAATATTTTCTTTACATATAGCTTGAATACGAGGTATTGGATCTTGTTTCCTTCGTGGTATTTGGTGAGTGCAGGCACAGATACGTCGTATCTTCCTTGATGGATACGGCGTATTGGTCGTCAGGAAAACAGTATCTTAAATATTCTTATCGTTTTTTTTTAAGCTCCAGAATGGTTGCCTTTTGTTAATCTTCATCAAGTACTCTGTATTACTGCAATTCTTAAAATAAAAACGATTAAGGACAATTCTTTGCAATAATTTACAATATGGGGTTAATTACATGGGGACAATTGATGCTATAAAAATAGATGTTATTTGTATGTCAATCAATCACATTCCCCCTCAAACTAGTTCATCAACTCAATTATCAATCTCCATGTCGAGCAGTCATGTTCGACAAAGAAAACAAAAATCCAAATACTATATATATTACATTTAACCTCACCACCAAGCATCCACTTCCTCTACTTTGGAACCTAAAAGCTCACGTAAGTTGTTAAGGAATCCTCTGTGGCGGGAGACAAAGGATGATGGTTTTAATGCATTAATATGATATGGATACGTGGAGTTAGTACCAAAATCATCTCATGTACCAATCGGTGGTAAATGGGTTTTTCGTGTTATACGTAAACCAGATGATTCTATAGACAAGTACAAAGCCTATCTTGTGGCAAAAGGATTTCTTCAAGAGCCTGGTCGAGATTATTTTGAGTCTTTCAATCCGGTGTCTAAACCGATCACTATTCATATTATTTTGTGTATTGCATTACCAAAGGCCTTTACGTCAATTGGATGTCAACAATGCATTTTTACATGGTACACCAAAAGAAGATGTTTACATGGTACAACCTCCTGGTTATATTCATCCCGAGTTACCAAACCACATCTGCAAACTTTGAAAGGTTTTGTATGGTTTAAAACAGGCCCCTCGGGCTTGGTACACCAAGTTGCGTAATTTTTTGCTTACTTCTAGTTTTCAAAAATCAATAGTCGATGCTTCATTATTTATTTATGCACATAATGGCATACCGCCTATTTTCTCGTTTATGTTGATGATACAATTCTTACAGGAAACAATCCAAATTCTTGGATGAGTTAGGCTAGCCACCCGCTTCTCAATCAAGGACTCAAGCTTGCTACATTAATTTTTAGGAGTTGAGGTCATTTTTACCCCATCAGGCTTGTTTCTATCTTAACTCCGACACATAGCCGACTTACTATCTCGATTTTATATGATTGGTAGCAAAGAAGTTGCTACACCTCTGAGCTCTACAGTCACATATTTCTTATTTGATTGGCTCTCTAATGTCGATTGTTCTTTTATAGGCGTTGGTTGGATCTTACAGTTACTTGGCATTCACGACCTGATGTTTCATTTGCCATCAATAGGTTATCTCAGTTCATGCATGCCCTAACGAAGTGCCATCTTCAAGCTTTAAAAGAGTGCTTAGATATTTAAAAGGGACCATTCACCATGGATTGTTTCTTAAAAGAGATTCTCCTATTTCTGTAACAGCCTAATCTGATTTGGATTGGGGTGATGTTAAAGAAAATGGATGCTTTACTATTGCCTATATATTGTTTGGTATCTAATAATATCTCTTGGCGATCGGCTAAGCAAAAATCTGTTTCTCGGTCTTATAAAATGACACGAGAAAGCCAAAGTACAATGCCTTCTAGCAAATGCATCAACTAAGATCCTATGGTGTTCAGGAATTTGTTACTTGAACTTGGGTATATCCCATAATACAACTCCATCTTTGTTCCTGGGGCATTACTAATTGCCACCTATGTGTTGTGATATCCGTCTAGCATTCACGCATGATGCACTTGGCTTCTTGACTATCACTTTTTTTGTGAACAAGTTTCTGCGGGTCATTGGGTGTACTACACATTGGCTCAAAAGATCAATTAGATGATATGCTTACAAGCCTTTGGGTCGTACTCAGTTCATGCATCTTCGTTTCAAGATTGAAGTCTTCGACGGATCCTCCATCTTGCGAGGGTGTATTAAGAATAAGAATATTCTCATATAAATTCAAAACATAACAATAAGATCTTTATCACATCAGCTTACTCAATTGGTTGTAAGTGTACTGTTTTAGTCTTTATTCTGTAACAAATCCTTGTATATATTTTTGCACCAATTGTGATTTTAATATGGAATTAAAACTTCTTCACATACATATGAAAATTCATATTACAACAATCTATACATCTAATCTTTAAGAGAGAATTGGCATATATACCTACTAAAAACTTTAAATTTTTGACTATATTCACAACACCAAATTTCAATGACAATGCATGTTAAGCATGTTTTGGGTATAAATGCAAATATGCAAATTTTAGTGAGTATATATGCAATTGGCACAATCTTAAATTTGTACTTTAAGTAAAACTATAACTTCGAAAAATTGTGGGATATACTGCATATGATTGATGAATCGGATGCTGAAGGGTACAAAAAGATAGAGTAGAAAAAGGGCGGTACTATGGTGTAGTTGTAGGAAGCGAGTTATGACGTTGATACTTTAAAGTAAGTGGTAAATTGTAAAAGAGGTAAGTTACCATTGGTGGTGATTGTCATCTCCTAGTATTTCATTAAAACTTATTTTCAATTCTCTATCATTGCTATAATAAAGATGTTAAAAAGGAAATGAGAATTGATAGTTTGATACCTAATTAAACAGCTAAAATATGCTGGTAATGTTGTAGTATTTCATGCATGCTGTACTATGTCGAGAAAAGTTACGTTATGTCAAAGATATGTTATTGTATCGATCACGAGAAAAGTGTTGTGGCAAAATATTCTCGCATCGTACATCCATTATGATAATGTTTCATTTGGTACAACGTTTACAACGTTTAGATATACTCAAGTCCTACAAGCAAAATGAAATTTTTGCATTGAAAAAGTTCCAACAACAATTTGAGAGAAAGGTACAAAATCCACACTGGAGATTACTTATGTGGGTAAAAGTAAGTTAAAACCTTTAATCATGATTTTATGAATATATATATATTTTTTTTAAAGGCAAAGATATTATATGATTTTATGAATATATTAACTTATGATGGCGGTTGGTAAACTCGATCGTGCCCGGGTTGGTACTTGGCAGCATATTTGTTATTTCATTACAAACAGATTCGAATCGAAATTTTGCTTTGTATCACAAATTTATAATACTTGATTAGCTAGTGTATTCATAAATGAAAAGTAAACTTGGTTTTTATTAAACTCAATTTCTATTAAACTCCAACGTTTAACAAAATTGATTTTCTTTTTTCATTTTTCTGAAAAATATGATATATTTCATTTTATTCTATCAACTTATCTTCCTACTCACATAATATTGACAAATAAGCAGAATTAACGGTTTAAATATAAAAGGATAATGAATAAAGAAAAAACATATTATATATTTGTGTGTATAAGAGAATAAATAGATACATAAGTTAGGATGATAGAACTCTTTTTTCTTTTATTTATACAGAGATCAAAACAAAATTATAAGCTTAATAATTAGTTGTTCTAATTTCACCATTGATTACAAAATTAGTTTCTCACAAAGTATTCAAGTTTTAGTCAAATATGGTTGTTTTGCTAAGTATAAGTTTCAGTCAATGTTAATATTATTTCGAAAATTTCTTCTATATAACAATTATTGGCGGTGGCAAAATGGTTTGTGGCTATCACTCTAAAATGTGTGAGGTTTCAAGTTCAATTCCTGCTATGTGCAAACAACTTTGAAGTGACCACGCCAACCTCCTGAAAAGGGAGGGCTTTATCTGGTTTGAGTATGTGTGGTGGTGGGTAGAGGTGAGTGCGGTTCCGAAACCGACCCGGAACCGAGAGAACCGAGAATCGAACCGCCGGTGGGTTCAAACCCGTGGATTATTCGGCCAATGTGTCAGAAACCATGGTTACCAAAAAAACAATTATTGGCGTGCGTAAGTGCATTTAACGATCGTTAAGCGCTTCAAGACAAAAAAAATCAATGAATAGTAACATGAGAGATGGTGAACAGTAATATGAACAGTAGTAACGATCGTTACTTAATGGTCGTGAGGTAACGACTATTAAATTTTTTTTAACTTTAATATTATAAAAAAAAAATTATTCCAACACAGATTTTACGTAATTGGTCTTTCATGTTCGTGAATTATCCTTGGGGTTATCAAGTTACGAGAATAGTCCATGAGGTTATCCTTCGGTTGCAAAAGTGAGTCATTAACGTAAAATTTCGCAAGTAATCGTTAAAACGACACAGTACGCAAAATACACACCGCAACGAAGTCTAACTTAGTGCGTAGACTACATGGTGGGCCAAATGGAGATACGTTGCTCATCCTATTGATGACAATGGAATTTTTATGCAAGTGTTAGATTATTTTTTCTTACCAAAAAGTTACGAAATGTAGGTTATATTCCTTATAATCACGCTAAAATGCAAAATCATTTCTAACAGTTTACGAATTGAGGCCGTTGGTTTTAGTGCCTTTTCACTCTAACCATGAAACTGATAGCAAAAGAGGGTGGCATGATTATTCATTTGGCTTTATATCAAATTTGACAACACAGTTTGATAGCTCCGACTAGCCGATTATTTTGGGATATGGACTCTCAGTTAATTTGAACAATTGAGAGTAAAATTGAGGTTTGTGCAGTCGAGTGAAGAAAGAAAATTAATAAATCATTGTAATTGTGGGCCTCAATTTTATAAAATGATTAACTTTTCCACTCACACAAACCTCAACTTTACCTCTCATGTTCAAATTAAACATGAGAGGATCTCTATCCCCATCTTTTTATGGAATACTTTTTTTAGAACTTATTTGCTTGAATATAATCGGTATTTATTTCTTTTGTGACATAAACACGTCACCTAACATTATAGTAACTCTAAGTGAGACAATAAGATGCAAATATGCTTAATCTGTGGTGAGTGTAATCGTACCATTTGTCACTATTGATTTGATATAATTGTTTGGTTTGAGTTTGATCTTGATATTTTTAAGCATGTTATAAGCTTTGTTTAAGTTGTACGAGAGCTAATCGATATGTACAAATAGCTAATACATGCAAAAACTTAGAACCATCAATATGGAGCGAGCTATATTCGTTTACCAGAAGAGATGTAACACAATTTCGGAATTATATACTCCTGACATAACATTCTTCTTATGATTTTTCTTTTCGTCGTTCTTCAAGGGGAGGGTTAGAAGAGGAGCAATATAATGGTCATGCTCTATGATATCATATATTTCTCTTCCTAATATGTCTGATCGTTGGTTTTGGTCTCTTGATGGCTTTTTTTTTGGGTGAGTTCTCGGTTAGATCGGTTCATTGCCTTATTGATGATGTTCTTTTGCCTAAGTCGGATACTCCCTAGGTGGGTAAAGTTGATTCCTATGTGAATGTTCTAGCTTGGAAGATTTGCTTGGATAGATTACCAACTAGGTTGAATCTCTCCTCTCGTGGTTTAGAGATTCCCTCGATCCTTTGTCCCTTATGCAATGAAGCAGTGGAATCCACTTCCCATTTATTTTTCTCATGTTCTTTGGCTCGGCAGGTCATGCGTCTAATTTGTCGATGGTGGGAGCTTGAAGTTTCATCTCTTAGTTTTTATGGCGAGTGGCTCATTTGGCTTTCAAACTCTCGTTTATCCAAGCTCATGAAGGAGATTCTTGAAGAAACTTGTTACGTGTCATGGTAGATTATTTGGCGTTATAGAAATCATTGCTTGTTTGGTTCTCGACAACCAAGAAATGATCTTATTTTCGATGATATAGTTCAAATGTCTTTTTATGGATTTTTAGTCGTTGTAAATCCAAGCTCGTTTGGGCTACTTGGATCCAAAACCCAAACTATCGTAATTTGTAATCGTTTCTAGCTTCTTGTTAGTCGTTAATAAAACCGCCGTTCTAAAAAAACACCACATAAGAAACAAAAAACATGGTATCCCCCCTATATAAAACAAACTTACCTTCATCTACTTCTCCTCCCAAAAACTCTTAAAAATGAACTATGACATTTACCCCATCTATGGTCCAAAATTAATTTGATATTAAATTAAGAATCCCTAACACTTCCCATCCCTAGCAATCCCGAATCAGTTACCCCATAACAAAAACCCAAATCATTATCCCTAAAAAATATATGTTGATTCTATCACTGATAACAATTCTAAATAAAATCAACAATTCAACCTCCACCAAAAATTATCACTATAACAAAGGGTGGGGGGGGGATAGAAAAATGTTGATTAAATCAATCATTGGGTCAATCTAGTTTCATAAACCAAAAATTGAAAACACAAATGTTAGTTTTCCATTTTGTTGAAGAAGGTTCGTAGACATGTGCCTTTTTTGCTTTTATATGTTTGCGTTGATTAATTTATATTTCATGTTAAGTCTCGGATTTTTAGGGGTTTTCTTTCATGTCGTTATGATTTAGGTTTTAATAGTTTTTATGATTGACACAGTAAAGTATTGATTTTTATAGTTTCTATGATATCGTATGGTTTATGTGTTAATATGTATCCTTTTAAGTCTTGTTGTTATTACAGTTGATATAAAACTCAAAATTTTGGGAAAATTACTGATAATGTTAGGAAAGTTGAAGAAAAATCCAATACAGAAACACCCTCATTTTACAAATTACACCCATCTTACACAACTTTGTCGTGTGGATATTATGCGCTTATGAGGAATTAAATTCGGGTATTAACTGCTAGCGACATGTAAAAGCACCAAAGAAGACAAGGATGAAGCCAAGTTGTGTAATGAATCCTTAGTGATAACCAACCTCTGTTTTCTTGGCAGTAAATAATCATTTATATCAGTATGTAAATTGGCTCTCAATCTCAACACACTTTCAGGTATTTGTTTTATAAACGATTGTGACTTAATCAATGAGCTTTGTTGATTTTTTGAATAAAATAAGTATTTTTTTAGTAGAGGTGAGAACATGGAAACGATGTATGCAATGGAATTGTTGGGTTAGAAAATGGGTTCGTTTTAGTACGGAGGTAAAAACTATCAAGTTGGGTCTTATTCATAAATTGTTTGATTTTTCATGTTTCAGTAACATTTTATCTTTTTACATATGATGATATGGAAATTATGTAATTTTTACTTTCTATGTGTTAGAGGAGAAAACAATAATTACGGATAGCATAATGACAATTGAGCAAATTTACACATGAATATTAAATTAGCTAACTACAACTGTACGAAAATCTGTTCAGTTCGGAAAGGATGACAAAAAATACTGTGAGGGAAGTTGCAGCACAAAGAGGCATAAGATTGTCTCGCAGGAAACAAAGAAGGGCCCTTATTGCCGTTAGAAGGCGGGGCTTGTGGCACATTAAACTTAGGCACATATTTTGTATCTATTTTAGAGGTCCTCTCGAATTTTGAAATAGACACGAATAGGTGATAACTTCCAATCCAGATATTGGACATAGTTTTAGCAAAATCTTCACCATTACGAACACCCAAAAATCTAACAAAACTGAAACGCTTACCAGTTTTTGATCTCTTATTAGCAATGAAGGCATCAACGATACGTCCAAACCGTTGAAACTCCTTCCACAGATTTTTAGCATCCAACGACTCGAGGAAGTTTGTAACAAAAAATAACATAGCGATCTTTTCAACATCCTTAACGAAAGGGTTAACAATAGGCTTAGATTGCGGGTTTTTATTTTTCCCAAACACCTAGGTCCATCCATGCACATTATGATTTCCAGCCATGAAGAAAAAATAGGGTTTTAACAGTGACAAAATCCCAATCCTAATGAAACACGTCGGACCAAAAAAAAGGAGATTAGAGATCAATAATCAGATGTAAATCACCCTAATCAAATGATAATGAGTGAATGGTGATCAAACAGGAGAAGGATTAGCGATTGAAATCAAAAACCCTAACCTAATGACACGTCGAACCCAAATCAAGAGATTAAAGGACTCAAATCAGAGAATAATCTCAATAATCAAATGTTTTTCGGTGATTGGTGATCAAACAGGAATAGAATCAGAGATCAAAGATGCAAAGATTTGAAAATCGTCATGATTGGGGTTTTTTTTTGGTGGAGAGAAATTGGGGATCTTTCCATGTTACTTCTGTTAGCCTCAATTTATTGAGTCGAACAAGGAAGCTCGATCACTCTACGATGGAGCTTTGGTCTCTAATTAGTTAACGTTGTAATAGAATATTATCGGGAATCGGGCTCGATAGTTAAACTAATATTGTATATGTTTCGGGTTTAATCCCAAGCAAAACCCGAGCCCGAGTCCTAGTTAAATATCCCGCGCGTCACTTTGATGTGTAGGGGTATATATATAGATATTTTTCACTTGGAAAAATATCTATCTCATATCTCTCATATTTTCTAATAATATCTTTTCTCCTTTTCTCTCTCAACTCTCTCTCTTCTTTCTCTCTCTACACCATCACCTTTCTTTCTTATTTTCTTGATTCGATCCGTGTGGTTCGGCATATGAAGTGTTAGACGGGTTCCTACAATTGGTATCAGTCGCCTCGGGTGGGTTTAGTGATTTGTTTGTGGTAATTTTTTTAAGCTTATCATTCGGTAATTTTTTTGTTTTTATTTCGTCATAACTTTTTTCTAGCCACAACAGTTCACTTTCTTT
>BQNB010170989.1:0-13617 GCA_026074375.1 Tanacetum coccineum | reverse complement strand
CTATACACATCATCATTGTTCAAGATCCAAGGGCGTCTAAGGACCTATAATACCAGCAGCAATAACAAACAAAATCGAATAAGGCAAGCAGTAGAAACCGTAACCAGACCAGCAGGAACTATAAAGCCTACCAGCAGGAACCATAAAGCCTACCAGCAGGAACCGATTAAGTGACGAGTAGAAACTTATAGCGACCAGCAGAAACCGAGACCAACAATCAGCAGGAACATAATGAAACCAACAAGAACCAAGTGACCAGTAGGAATTACCTAGTGTGACCAGAACTAACCACACACGACCAACCAGTATTAACCGAAGACAGAATTAACTCGTAAATGACCAGTACTAACCCATCAGGTACCAGTATTATCCTTTTATTCAACCACTTCCATTAACAACAGCCCATAAACTTAGCAGCTCTAATATCCACATCTAACAAACATATGAAATAAATAGAGAAACAAAACCTAATCCCCAAAGATCAGGGATTTCACAACCACCGAATCTTATCCCATATACATCAGACGTAGTCAAACAGAAAAATAAATCCATTCATACCTGCTCACACATCCTTTAACAACCTGTTGCGACTTTTCTTTTAAACCTGTTGTTTTCATTGTAACTACGACCACCTGCTGCTGTTATCATACGTCCACCAGCAGACCCATAAAGTAGATAAACTAAAACAGCAGAAATAAATATATAACTCGTACAGATACTTCTTTTTTTTTAAGTATCCAGACGACGCCTTAAAAGTGTCACAAAATCGTCGCAAAATCTGTCACAAAACAGCATCTCCTTTCTCCCATATGCTTTAGCGACACATGGTTTGTCACTGTTCCGTCGCTAATCAGTCACATAGCTGTTGCAAAACTGTTATAGATCTGTCCCATATCCATCAGCGATACTTTTTCTGTAGCAAAATTGTCGCTAATTCATAGATCCTGCTGTTTCTTGATGCTGCTGTCACGAACAAACAACCTGCTGCTTCATCATTATCAACCGATCTACTGTCATACACGAATTAGGGTTCGGGGAGAAACCCTGCCACCTTTTAATAATAATAACAGAAAAATAAATTATACAGGAAAACCTTATTAAACCCTAGATCGAGAGCCACGAGGCTCTGATACCACTTGTAGAATCCAAGATCTGGACTCAACTAGGGTAATATAACAATGATTGATAAGCACAGCGGAATATAAAGAACAAGAACACAATCATGTTACTAATAAGGTTTTCTTTATTAAACACAATAAAGAAACTAACTACTACTACACTACACACGCTCTATGCGTTTTTCAGACTCTAATTGGAGAAGTCTGCTATGAATGGATGGATTGTAACCTAGACGCCTATCCTCTTTATATAGTAGAGGATGGTTACAAACCCTAGCTTACTAACAAAGCTAACTATTACATATTTGGTCCTTCATTGTTTCTTCTTTCTTCATTTCGTCTAATAGGTTTTGTAATCTTCAAATCTGTAATTCCCAACAGGAACTATCTGTGCATTTTTTAGAGCTGCATTGCAAGACAAAAAAAGTCATTAAACTTCAAGAGAAGACTATTAAAATATCCAAACATGAATAACTGAGCACTTACGATTAAGAAAATATAATAATCAAACAGAAAATATATCCAAACATGAATAACTGAGCACTTACGATTAAGAAAATAAATAAAAGAGATGAGCAACACATACCTTTTTTCTTGATTAAAAAGTCATGTATCTATATCAATGTAGATAAATAACTCAGCACTTACGATTAAGAAAATGTAATAATCAACCAGAAAATAAATAAAAGAGATGAGCAACACATATCTTTTTTCTTGATTAAAAAGTCATGTATCCATATCAATTTGGATAAATATGTCATATAATTAGAGAGTATATCTTAATATATTTTTTAAAATTAAAAGATATCAGCATGATTTTTTAGGAGATATTATTATAGTTTTGGATAGTAAAACACAAATGGTGGCTTGGCTCAGTTGGTAAACCTACTTGAACATAACCATAGGTTAAGGTTACAAGTTCAAACCTTACCATGGACAATATTTTTAAAAAAAATTCAAAAATTAATGCTAGAGGTGTGTCCATGTCATCATTGGGGTGACATTTCATGTCATTTCCACATATTTATCCACTCATAATTAGCTATATATATATATATATATATATATATATATATATATATATATATATATTAAATATATAGTATATATATATTATAAATTATATTATGTTATAAAATTTATTTAGATAAGAGGTGCATGTGAGTTTTTGCTTAATAACTGCGAGTGTCGAGTCCAATTGGGCTCAACGGATTTAAATTGTTCAGTTATTTTCGGGTGGGTGTATTTATGTCCGTTCAATATTAAAGTGTTTTGTTAGGTCCGGGCTGGTCTGTTTTGGTATGCTTAATATCGTGTCATTATAGTTTGAATTTTTTTTCTCGACGGGCGGGTTTGGTTCATAAAACTTCGGCTATGAAATGTAGATACATATACTTGTAATGGTGCATTTAATGATAATCTCTTGCTTGTAAGGGTTCAGTGTTGGTTTCGTCATTAGAATCTCTAAGTTTCGGTATAATTGAAGTCCCATAGCATCAGCGTTGTTCCAGTGACTTAGATTGTTTTCCGCATCAGCCTTTAGGTTCAAGAGTTAAGTCTGATGTTTCATTGAAACATTTTGACATCCCAAAACATTAATCTGTCGTTTCAAAACATCAAACGTTTTATTTAATGCATAAAAAATCCAGCCCAATTCATAATCCATATATGCATAAATATCGGGCTGTATGGAAAGTATCTAGTGGATGCGGCGGCTTCGGTTAATAAAACTCTTTTTGAGACAGTATTTTTCGTTTAGTTCTAATGGTTGTTGTGTTTGTGTAAACACATTGGGTTGACCCGTTTACCAATGTGAGTTGATAAATCAACCTGTTTAACCCATCCCTTTTTACAATATTTGACTTTTCAACTATAAACAAACCTTTTTAAAGCTTAAATGGGTTGACAGGACGACCTATTACTGACAATGGAAATTGAGAACTTAAGAAACTAATTAACCAAAAGTAGAAACTAATCAGAATGATTTATTGGTTATAATTAATTTTATGTATAATGTTTGATTAGTTGAGCAACTATTTAACACAAAGTGATTTCTACATGACACTTTGACGTCATACACATAGAGTAAATTAAATGTTAAACGTTCTTCCAATACATCACCACATTATTCCAATTCATCAGCCTTCCGTTTTAAAGCATCAGCCTGCAGTTGCAATTCATTACGCTGTCACAATCGTTGTCCCAATTCCTCGGCCCGTTGTCTCAATTCCTCAAGCTGTTATGTTACATCATTCAAAAATGCGGCTGATACGGACAGTGCCATGTTAGCGAATATTGATTTTTTTTCATATTGCTTCTTCAACTGGCCGTCAACCACTATCAGACCCCCAAGAATCTGAACATGGAAAATTTTGATCTTTAATAGAATATTGGAAGAACATTTCATGACACATACATATTGTAAGCTTGAAAGTAATGCACGAAGGTTGCTTTGTTTCTCGCTGCTCCATCTTTTTTTCCATCTTTTTACTTCAGCATCAAGAACTTCAGCCAATCTCTGAAAATCAAAAGCTCAAATTTAAGGAAATCATGCAGAAGTTGAATAGTTTTAAGAATCAATCGGGTTTATAGATAGTTACATTTCTCTCTACTTGTTCTTTTTGAGAAGATCAAAAACCTTTTCACAAATATACTTTGCAAATTCAAAACTGCCTAATTTTCAATTCCCCGATACACTTTCTTTAACTACTCCCAAACACCCCAAAGTTAAACTAATTCCAATTCCTATATAATTGGAAAAACAAAAAAACAGGAAAAAACAAAAGTACATGTGAAAAAATCAACTTGCTTGGGAGCTGAAAATGTTATGATTCATGAAGGACTGCCATTCATATAAGATGTTTCATTCCCTTATAATTAAACTACACTATACCAAGAAATTGTGGGGAGGTTTTGGCATTGCACTTTGAAAGTGGTTATCTAGTCGCACAAGATTATTATATAGTAGTAATTCATATTGATATAGCAAATATGTTCCAATTTTCAATCACACAGGAACAAATAATCAGTTTAAAAGAAGCTGCAGCGATATCCGTTCTGTTTAAATCATGATTAGAGTCATATTACATGTAATTCTCAAATAACCAAGAATATGTTAAGCGATTCAAACATTTAATCAATTGTGAACTTCAACTCCTAGCTTATTATCCAAATCATATCACTTTTGAATTATAAAGCCAAATAACAAAATATAGAATAGTTACACGGTTAAATTTAAAAAAAAAACCGAAACAAACCCGCCCGTTGGGGAGAACAATTCAAAGAAAGGAAAAGAAGCAAAACCAATTCATGTAACATTCATTGAAAAAAAGAAATCTACGCATGAATTTGTATATAATTACAAAAGTACACATACATGCACTTTTCATCCTTAAATAGTAACTCAATAATTGCATCTATCGGATACGGATTTGGGTCTATGACCAGCCTTTTGGTAAATAAAAAGCAGCCAATATCCCTTTTTTAAACCTGGTTTAAGATACATTTACATTCATATCATGAGATGCACTCTTCTTTTATACAAAATGTCATTTGCAACCATTTATGTATTAATTTCTATGATATCACGAACTTGCCAAAAGCAAATAGTAGTTATCTTAAATTTCATTTTATAAGGGATGTTTATGGGAAGTGGTACATTCATATCATGAGATGCACTCTTCTTTTATACAAAATGTCATTTGCAACCATTTATGTATTAATTTCTATGATATCACGAACTTGCCAAAAGCTAATAGTAGTTATCTCAAATTTCATTTTATAAGAGATGTTTATGGGAAGTGGTAAACCTTTACCTGATCGTGAAGAAAGTGTATGTACTCCATTGCCTCGAGAAGTACTGAAGCAGTTTATGTCTTCAGTCAAAAATCTTACGTTAGAAAACTATTAGATTCCATCTTTACTATGTATTTACGATGCAGAATGGTCCCAAAAGTTTATTAAATTAGCGAGCCCTTTGAGCATCGATATTTCAGCGTACCTTTCCGTATGGCGAGACAAGCTGCTGAAGGGTTGCTATCCTTATACCAATCTTCTCTTTTCTTTCCTATTAACAAAGTTAAAGACAAAATTACATATTAGTAAATGAACTTCCATAGATGATCAGTAACTGAAGACTCTATATGATTCTGCAGAACGTGTATCCCATACAGTAGGACAAAATTCCAAAAGAGTGTACAAAATATGAGAATGGGATTAAGGGCAAAGAAGAGTCCTTGGAGGACATGGATAACCTCCACCCCGATACCTTGAGCCTCTAGTGAATGACACAATAAAATAAACACCAGCCTTCGTACCAACTGAGATGAAGTAATATCGCATGTAAAATCTGTATTGTTACTTCAAAATGGTTATAGAAAAATAAAATGAACTAACATGCAATCACATTGTCGCGGATGGAGTGAAAATCAAAGCCTGCTATTGGAGTTTTATCCCGGATTGACAACCCTTTACACGTAAAACAAAGCTGTTATCCGTGAATCAGTTGCAGCCGTCTTAGTCCAAATGCTCAAATCCTTTAGTTGCTTATAAATTAAAACACTGCAAAACAAAACAACCAAATATGTTAGATATAAATGCCATCATCCCGATTCATAATCATAAATGCATCCCATACACACACCTACAAATCATCCAGTCAAAAACACAAAAACATCTTACTTTGCACACGTCCTACACAGACGTAAACACCATCCTTTGTCCCCATCGCTTAATAATCACATCCCAGTTCTCCTGTAAAAAGTCCATTGTGTGTTAGCCACTGGAAATTTAAAATGCAATAATCAGAATTCATTTAAAGTTACTCTAGGATTTTACTGCACCTTTAACCATATCTAAGCTGTTTCACGATGCAGTTACATAAACTATGTCTTGTTCTCAAATCTGTGAAGATAGACATACATTTCATTGAGGGATGAAATAAGCTTCTGAGTCTAGCATAACATTTTAATATCCAAATAATATTAATCCTTCATTTGAGAACATGAGTGTAGGTCCTTATAAACAGGATCTCAATGAGCCTTAAACGACTTATAGTCCTTTGAGTAAATCCAAAGAAACTATGAGAGACGATAACAGTGAATATAGATATTGACGCGGAATATCAATATCTATACCAAGATGAACACAAAACGAATATCAAACTTGCTATTACTATTACTATTTGATTGTGAATTCTCAATCAACTCATATCTTTACAATACTATTCTATGCTCCTTTTATAAACTTAAGGAACCCTAAACGCGTTAAGAGATAATGCTTATCTCTTCCTAGATTAACGCTAAGTGATAACTATTACTATAATTACAACAGACTTAACTGTCTGGTCAAACAGTATTAACTTTAATACTGTCAGACTTAAGTTAATGCTGGCAGACTTAACTTGCTCTACCAGACTTAACTTCTATACTAACAGTACTAACTATTTCTATCAGTACTAACTAAAACTAACAGACTTAACTTTAATACTAACAGTATTAAGTCTGTTTACAATATTTTCCTAACATAATGAAAGTCAAGTTTTACTTAGAGTTCCTAGAAAGAATAATATGTATAGTGTTGATTTAAATAACATAGTTCATAAAGGAGGTTTAACTTGCCTTCTTGCAAAAGCCACATTTGATGAATCTAAACTTTGGCATAGAAGGCTCGGTCACTTAAATTTTAAAACCATGAATAAATTGGTTAAGGGAAATCTTGTAGGAGGTTTACCTCCCAAACTTTTGGAAAATGGTCAAACCTGTGTTGCTTGTCAAAAGGGAGCACAGAGCCTCTTGTAAGTCCAAAACAGAGAACTCAATTAGTCTTCCTTTACATTTGTTACATATGGACGTATTTGGTCCAACATTTATAAAAAACCTTATGAAGAAAATGTATTGCCTAGTTGTCACAGATGATTATAGTAGGTTTACATGGGTTTTCTTTCTAGCTACTAAGGATGAGACTAGTGGCATTCTTAAGTCCTTTATAACTGGTATAGAAAATCTAGTAGAATGGACTATTATGGTTTTTCCACAGCTTTACCACATGCAATAAACTTGTGGGCTAGCCAAACTCTTCACTTTAACAGATATGGTAAGTTGAAAACCATACAACTTATTGGTAAGTTGTCAACCATAAAACATATTTAAGAAGTCTTTACCAAGAGCCGTTTGCTCCTGGACTAGCTTAGTCCTTATGTTGGTTTGACATGGTGAAATGATAACCCCATTTGTTGTGTTAGTGCATAGAACCTTCACCACGTGTTATCCTTATAAACTTCTATCCCTAGGCTCTTACCCTACAAGCTTCACTACTTTCTCAATGCAGCTTGTTTCTCCATAATTTTCATTCATTAAATCTATAGCAAATCCTCACTGCATTTTTCCATCCATAAAGCGTCATTTTACTTAGTTTTACATACCTCAGCAGAAAAAGTGGATATTTTCTATCAGAACAACACAATGTTAAACATCCATTGATTCTAAGTTCAAACAATGTACCACTACTAGTATATAGTATCCCAGCTTACAAATAATATGCTATCCTATCTCACTAAATATTGAATCTGTGCTTAGAGGTCTTCATCATAATTCTTAAACATTTCCAGAATTCCTTCTCTAAATTTTCCTCAGGCCCACCAGCAACCCATATCTTTTCATTACTATCCGTTTTCAACTCAGGTAGGTCATCTCTAGATATTGACACTTTAACATAGAAACCAAATTTAATTGTGATATTACTATGGATGTGCATAGACACGTTCAATTGTGGTTGTCGATTTGGCTCTCTAGTGTTATATAGCTTTTTGGGTAGCTTCACTTGGGGGGAGGAATAGAGACAGGTTTACTGGTTTTGTTATTTCATTAATAATAATTTTATACAATTATTTCATTTCTCTTATTAAAATATATTCTTCCGTAATAATTATAATAATTGTAACATATTATTGATTTTTAAGTCCTTGATATTTAATAGGAGTTTCAGTACCTGTGTTAGTCTCTTCTTGCTCATCAACCTTATCTGAATCTTCAGAATCATTTTCATCAACATTTGTATTCATACCTTTTCTTGCCATCTGCTTTCTTCTCTTTCCAGACTTCTTTGTTGATTCATCATCCTTTGCTTCATCACCTTTTTCTTCTTTCAGTCTTTTTGGAGTCTTTGTTTGAAGCTCTTCACCAAATCTTTTCAAACTGGCTTTAGTTGCTTCAAAACTTATTGGAGTAAAAGACTCAATCTGTTTCACAAGCTTGTCAAACTCTTCCTTGACTTCTTCAAAACTCAATTTCTTCAGCTGAGTTATCTTCCATGTCCCTTGATTCTTTAAGTAGTTCATCATGTAAGTCTTTAGCTGTGATTGGGTCATGGGCTTGTTCCTTTTAGCTTTGGCTCTTTCTTCAGCAAACAACTTCTTTCTTTGATTTATAATATCCACCATTCTTTTTGCAAAGTCTTCTCCTTGAAGTTCACTTCCAAGCATTGCTTTTGATAACCTGCAATTGGCTTCAAGTGTTGCTCTAATCAAATCCCAGTCTTCATTTGTGTATTACTGAGCACTTAAAATTGTACTGAGATTTTCTTTTTTTGTTGCTTCAGTCAAATGCTCATCTTCTTCTGCATTCTTTGGGCTAGGAGAGCATCCAAATGAATTTGCTTAGCCTCCTCTTCTTTTTGTAAGGAATCCAACCTGATTGCTTCTGCAAGGCTAGCTTCTTCTTGTAAGATTTGTTCCTTTGACTTCTTTGGAGTTTCTTCACTCAGCATAGGAGCTTTCCCTTCTCTTTGTCCTTTATTTTCACCAGCAGTACTATCTTGCTCAATAAAGTATAAGTTTTCACTACTTCCAGTATTACTTTACTAGCTGTATTAACTTCCAATACCAGCAGCATTAATCTCACCAGCAGTATTAATCTTTTCAGCACCAGCATCATCTTCTTGAAAGTCCAAGCTTGAGACTACTTTCTTACTTTTAGTCTCTTTTCTTCTCTTGTACCTCCTTCCTTTGTCAATGGACCTTGACTTTAAAGAGGCAACCTTTGAGAGAGTTTTGGCTGCTTCAAGAGTGTTTGGGCTTTTATCTTCACTTTGTTCCTTCCCTAAGCATGTGCCTTTGGTTGTAGGAGGTGTAACATTTTCTTGTATTGAGAATCTTGAGGATCAGCTTGAATTTTCCTCCCTTGAGCCCCTCAGGTGCTTTCATCTCTGAATCTTGTCATAACCAAATTCCTCCTTTTAGAAACCCTTCCAACTTCTCACCTCTTGGACTAGCTTCACGATTGATTTCCCTATGGTTAGCTTGGTTGTTTGGATCCAATTCCAGGGGCTATTCTATTCCTTGAAAATTACAATCTAGGGAACTGTGTGAAGCAAATCATCCATAGGCATGCAACTTGGAGCCTGTTACTTGTGAGGTTAAGAAGTGATGGTGGGACAGGAGAGTGCTACTCCTCATAGAGTTACTCATCTGTGGTAGGTTTCAGTCATCAGGGGTGGTGGATGGTGGTGATTGTACTAGGTGGTGGTGTTGGTGATGTGAAATAGGTGGTGGTTGTTTGTGAGGTAATTAGGTGGGGGTGGAGATGTAGATGTTGGGATTGGTGTGTGGTGTTGGTGATGGTAGGGATTGAGCTTGAGCCAAGACATGTTCTTGTCCGGCAATAGGGTTTAGTAGCAACACAGCAACATAGAGGTAATAAAGGTCTTGGTTGCCTCTTGAAAACCCCTTGTCATAATTCCCAAAATATCTTTTTTGGTCAGGCTCACATTAGCTAGGGTGTTTGTTGTCTGTTTGGAATTATTCAAAATCATTTTGCAGAAAATCAGGGGATACATCAAAAACTTTTTTTGTTCTTCAAATCTGGCATCATTCCATCAAAAATGAGTTTTGAAAAATCTTATAAACTCTACCAGTTGGATAGAAATGTTGATCAAAAGCTAGAAGCAATATTGCTACCAAATTGATCCCATCCACCACTTTTAGAGCTTATTACAGTGCAAAAGATGGGGGACTATTATCGCATTGTGGGTGAAATGAAACTTTTCTAAAAAGGTAAAGCTTCCATCAGTTGGATACCCTATTAGCCCATACTCCTCATAAAGGTCATCATTATGAAACATATGTAAATTACTGTATGGCCGTCATCTAATTGAAGTGAATCCCTAATTGCGCCCTCAGAGATTGTGATACCTTTATGTATCATTGTTTGCACTAATTTCTAGAAACCCATCCTCTTTAATACTCGCAATAGCACTCTGCCAAAATTGTTTCACAAGTGAATCATAGATAGTTGGATTAGCAGATAAAGCATACCTGAGGTTGGAACCTCGAAGAAAATCCACTATCTCAGCAAACCCTGCACTCTCGTTAGGCTTGCGGCAAAAACCCCACTTGAATTGCGTTGTCACAATAATTTAATTGAGCATTGGACAACCGTATTAAGTACTTAGGTTTTATTATGAATGAAATTGTAGATGATATTGGTAGGCAGACATACGCTTGACTATTTTCGTTAGAGAGGAAATTTTTACTTTGCAAAAGAAAAGGAGATAGCAATAAAAGAAAAGTATGAAAGAGAAATCAAACTTTATCTATATATAGCTACTTGTTGGACGACTATTGCGCCGTAAAAATCTCTAACGGTACATTTAACAGTAATTAAGCCAGAGAAAAAGTCAAATTTCCCGCAACCAGCATTATACAATAAACCACCAGTATTAACAATTTACACTACCAGACTTAATTTTGGTCAAACAGAATTAATTAAGAGTCAACCTGAATTAACTCTATTTCAACCAGAATTAAGTGTGTAAAAAAAATGGTCAATTGTTAAAACCTTGACACGCCTCCCTTTCATTCATGCTATGCCTGCAAACGTAGTCTAAAACAAAGAAAAACAGAATGCAGTAATTTTATAAACAGAATTAATGAAAACTTAACTACCCGAATTAACTCTACTTAACTACCAGTATTAACCGAACAGTATTAATATGATACACTACCAGTATTAACCTGCCAGAGTTAATATGACACCATAATTTAATACCTGGATTAAGAAAATTACTAACTAACAATATTAATATTTCTTAGTACAGAAATTAACTAAAACTATACATCTAAGCATCCCTTAAAATGTTGCTATGGGTTGGATCTATACCATTGCCTAACTACCAGTAATTAACGAGCGGCATCAAAATGGTTTGGTCTCATAAACCAAGTCAGCTACATTTAAAAGTCTGTGTGAATTTTCTTCCACACTTATGAGCTTCTTCTCATAGCAATCTCTGATGATAGAGTGGTGTCGAATCTCAATGTGTTTGGTCTTAGAATGATTAGACTGGGTTCTTCACAATGCAAATTGTGCTTTTCATTATCAAATGTGGATTTTGGTATTCATGAAGTGAAAACCATAGTCCAACCATTGATTTTGAACCCACAATACTTGTCCACAGCAATTTGCAGCAGCTTAACATATTCATCGCTTCAGTGTTGAAGTGCTACAATAGTCTTGTTTCTTACATTGCCATGAAATAAGTCTTTGACCAAGAAATTGACAACACTGTTGTGGATTTCCTGTCAAGTTGGAATTACCACCATAGCCTATCAGAGAATGATTCCAAATCAAGGGGTGATTCCCTAGGATACCATAATCCAAGTTTGGTTTGCCCTTGAGATACTTGAAGATTCTCTTGACAGCATTGAGATGAGAAGTCTTTGGAGTTACCTGAAAACGTGAACAAACACATACTGCATACATAATATCAGGTCTAGAAGCAGTTAAGTACATGAGGGAACCTATCATAGATCTGTACAAGTGTACATCATACATAAAGCTTCCTCATCCTTTGTCAAAGGCAACTTGTTCATAGGAGTGTGGCAGCTTTGCACTTTCACAAGATTCAAATTTCTTGAGTATCTCAGTACACTACTGTCTTGAGATATGAAGGATGCCTCCCTTGTTTCTGCTTGACTTGAAGACCTAAGAAGAATGTAAGTTCACCCTTAGAACTCATTTGAAATCTGCTTGCCATCAAAGCTCAAACTCATCACACCAAGACTTGTGGCTAGACCCAAAAATGATATCTATCAAATACACTTGAACAAACATGATATCTTTTTGTTTCTTCAAATGATAAAGTCTTGTCAACTGGTTTCCCCTCCTGTATCATGCTTCGCTAGAATGTTGACAATAGTAGCATACCAAGCTCTAGGGGCTTGGTGCAATCCATACAAGCTTTTGACCACCTTTATAAACCTTTGTAGGCTGTTCAGGATCAACAAAACCAGTGAGGTTGGAGAACATAAACCTCTTCTCAATTAGTGCCATACAGAAAAGCAATTTTAACATCCATTTGATAGACTATGACTACCCCATAAATGAGGCAAAGTGCCAAAAAATAACCTGATAGCTTCTATTCTTGCTACACGTGAGCATAAAACTCATCATAGTCAATCCCTTCTTCTTGCCTATGACCTTGAGCCACTAGCCTGCTTTGTTTTTCTTGACAACTACTACCCCTCTTCATCCTTCTTGTTTCCTGTATACTCCATTTAGTCCTATCACTTAGCACCATTGGGTAAATCCACCAAGACCTATACTTGTTGAAGCTTGAACTACAACAGTTCTTCTTGCATAGCTTCCACCCAGCTTTCATCTTCAAGGGCTTGCACTTTAAGCTTCACTTTGGGCTTTAGAGGATTGTCTTGAACTTCTGTCTTCAAAATAATGTGTCTTTAACTCTTCAAATCTTGACAGCAACAAAAATATAGTTTTTGGCAAACTACCAGCCATAAACGGATTTGTTGTGTCTTTACCATGAGCCGTTTGCTATGGACTAGTCAATGTTTAGGTTTGTAAGACCATGGTACATTGATAACCATATGATTTTGAGCAAATCATCAGCTATAAACGGATTTGATAACTCTTTACCAGCTAGCCGTTTGCTCTGGAGTAGCCATGCTTCAGTATGAATACAATGGTGCATTGAATACCATACAATTTTTAGGTTTGTAAGACCATGGTACATTGATAACCATATGATTTTGAGCAAATCATCAGCTATAAACGGATTTGATAACTCTTTACCAGCTAGCCGTTTGCTCTGGAGTAGCCATGCTTCAGTATAAATACTATGGTGCATTGAATACCATACAATTTTTGGTAAATTGTCAACCATCAACGGATTTGAGAGGTCTTTACCAAGCAGCCGTTTGCTCTTGGACTAGCCAGTTCTTATGTTGATTAGACATGGTGAACTGATAACCATTTGTTGTGTTAGTTCATAGCACCTTCACCAAGTGTTATCCTTCTTATATACATCCTAGACTTCTAACTCTACAAACTTTACAAACTTTACAAACTTTACAAAATTTATAAACTTCTCTACTTTTTAATTCTAGCTTGTTTTTCCATCATCTTCAATAATCTATAGCAATCCTCATTCATCCTTCCATCTAAAAGCTTCATCTTCAACATAGTTTGACACATCTCAGCAGATAAAG
>BQNB010170988.1:0-11963 GCA_026074375.1 Tanacetum coccineum | reverse complement strand
CCCCAGTTGGGAATGAGTCCGGTATTGTTTGTTATGAGTGTGGAAGGCCGAGACTTTATAGAAAAGATTGTCCTAAGTTGAGGAATCAGAATCGTAGGAACAAGACTGGAAACAAGACTGTGAACAATGAAGCTACAACAAATGCTTATGCCATCAGAGGAGGAGGAGCAAAACCTGATTCTAACGTTGTCACATGTATGTTCCTTCTCAATAACTTTTATGCTTCTATGTTATTTGATTCGGGTGCCGATAGGAGTTTCGTGTCGTCTACCTTTAGTGCCTTGCTTGATGTTGCATCGTCCATATTAGACACTAGCTATGCTATAGAACTTTCCGATGGAAGGATTTCAGAAACCAATGTTATCCTTAGAGGTTGTACGTTAGGATTATTAGGTTATCCATTCGACATTGACCTAATGCGCGCAGGACTTGGTAGTTTTGACGTCATCATCAGTATGGATTAGTTGGCGAAGTACCATGCGGTGATCATCTGTGACGAGAAGATTGTCCGTATCCCATATGGAGATGAGATGCTGATAATCAGAGGTGACGATTGTGACAGTGGAAGTAAGTCGAAGCTAAATATCATATCGTATATGAAGACCCATAAGTATATACAGAAAGGATGTCATGTTTATCTAGCGCAAGTTACATCCAAGAAGACTAAGGACAAGTCAGAGAAGAAGCAACTTGAGGACGTGCCAACTGTACAGGAATTCCTGAAAGTCTTTCTAGAAGACTTGCCTGGACTACCACCTGCTCAACAAGTTAAATTTCAAATCGACTTAGTCCCTGGTGTTGCACCTGTGGCACGAGCCCCGTATCAATTAACACCAGCCGAAATGCAAGAGTTATCCACTCAGTTGCAAGAACTTTCTGATAAAGGATTTATAAGACCTAGTTCCTCACCCTTGGGAGCTCTAGTTTTGTTTGTAAAAAAGAAAGATGGATCTTTTTGGATGTGTATCGACTACTGTAAACTAAACAAACTTACTATGAAGAATTGATACCCACTTCCAAGAATCGACGATTTGTTTGATCAACTTTAAGGGTCAAGAGTCTACTCTAAGATCGACCTTAGGTCCGGTTATTACCAACTCAGGGTTCGTGAGGAAGACATCCCAAAGACAACATTTAGGGCTCGCTATGGTCACTACGAGTTCCAAGTAATGTCGTTTGGGTTGACTAACGCACCTGCAGTATTCATGGATTTGATGAATCGAGTATGTAAACCGTACCTGGATAGATTCATGATCGTATTCATCGATGATATTTTGATCTACTCTAAGATAAGAAAGGAACATGAAGGGCACCTTAAGTTAATTTTGAGGTTACTTAAGGAGGAGGAATTGTACACCAAGTTTTCAAAGTGTGATTTTTGGCTTTCAAAGGTACGATTTCTCAGTCACGTGATTGATAGTGAAGGCCTTCACGTTGACCCCGCTAAGATCGAGTTAATCAGGGATTGGGCGTCATTCAAAACACCAACCGAAATTCGTCAATTTTTAGGCTTGACCGATTACTACCGACGATTTATCAAAGGTTTCTCAAAGATCGCTAGGCCTATAACGAAGTTGAATCAGAAAAGCATGAAGTTTGATTAGGGAGAAAAGGCAGAGGCTACGTTTCAGCTGTTAAAACAAAAAATGTGTAGTGCGTCGATTTTGGCCTTACCCGAGAGAAGCAAAAACTTTGTGGTATAGTGCGATGCTTCGCATAAAGGGTTGGGCAAGGTTTTGATGCAAAAGGAGAAAGTCATAGCTTATACATCCCGCCAACTTAAGGCCCATGAGAAGAACTATACCACCCATGACTTAGAACTTGGTGCAGTAGTGTTTGCCTTGAAGATGTAGAGACACTATCTGTTTGGCACGAAGTGTGTCGTGTTCACTGATCACAAGAGTTTGCAACATATTCTTGATCAGAAAGAGTTGAACATGAGGCAACAACGGTGGTTGGAATTGTTGAGTGACTATAACTGTGAGATTCGATATCACCCAGGGAAGGCGAACGTAGTGGCTGATGTGCTGAGCCGAAAGGAAAGAATTAAACCACTGCGAGTTTGAGCCTTAGTTATGAATATTGGTTTGAATCTTCCTAAACAGATTCTAAGTGCTCAATTGAAAGCCAGAAAGAAGAGAACCTTATAACCGAAGACCTGCATGGTATGATTAATAAGCTTCAACCTCGTGCTGATGGAACATTATGTTAGAACAACCGAAGTTGGATCTATGTTTTGGTGACTTGAGGGCTTTGATTATGCATGAGTCTCATAAGTTAAAGTATTCCATCCATCTTGGATCGGACAAGATGTACTAAGACCTGAAGAAGTTGTATTGGTGGCCCAACATAAAAGCAGAAATAGCCACCTACATCAGCAAGTGTTTAATGTGTGCCAGGGTTAAGGCGGAATATCAGAAGCCGTCTGGTTTGTTGGTTCAACTAGAAAATATGCAATGGAAATGGGAGAATATAACAATGGACTTCGTGACTAAGTTTCCAAAGACGACAACTGGTCAGGACATGATTTGGGTAATCGTCGATCGCCTGACAAAGTCTGCTTATTTCTTACCCATGAGAGAAGATAATTCATTAGAGAAGTTGACGAGACAGTACTTAAAGGAAATAGTCTCAAGGCATGGAGTGCCAGTTTCGATCATCTCCAACCATGATGGGAGATTTACTTAGCATTTTTGGCGGTCTCTTTATAAAGCGTTAGGTACTCAATTAGATATGAGTACAGCTTACCACCCGCAAACTGATGGTCAAAGTGAGAGGATCATTCAAACATTGGAAGACATGTTACGTGCATGTGTGGTTGACTTTGGAAAAAGTTGAGATAAACATTTACCATTGGTGAAATTCTCGTATAACAACAGTTACCATACCAGCATTAAGGCTACACCGTTTGAAGTGTTGTATGGGTGCAAGTGTCGATCACCGATTTGCTAGGCTGAGGTTGGGGACAGTCATCTCACTAGCCCGAATATCATCCACGAGACAACCGAGAAGATTGTTCAAATAAAGAGTTGTATCCAAGCTGCCCATGATCGTCAAAAGAGCTATACTGATGTACGACGAAAACCCCTTGAGTTTCAAGTGGGGGATAAGGTCAAGTTGAAAGTATCGCCATGAAAAGAGGTTATATGTTTTGGCAAATGGGGAAAACTAAACCATCGTTATATTAGACCTTTTAAGATCATTGCCAAAGTTGGAACCGTTGCCTATCAACTTGAACTCCTAGAGCAATTGAGCTGAGTTCACAGTACTTTTCACGTCTCTAACTTAAAGAAATGCCTATTTGACGAAACTCTTGTTGTACCGTTGGATGAAATCCAAATCAATGACAAGCTCCAATTCACTAAAGAACCTGTCGAAATAATGGACGTGAGGTCAAACGTTTAAATCAAATTCGCATTTCGATTGTTAAGGTACGTTGGAACTCGAGGAGAGGTCCTGAGTTCACTTGGGAGCGTGAAGATCAAATGCAGAAGAAATATCCGCACCTTTTTGCTAATCCTGTATCTGCATTGAATGCTACGTCTTAAGGTTTGAGAACAAAGCTCTTCTAACAGGGAAAGTATGTGACACCCTGTAAATTTTAGGTCAATATTTTCACCGATTCTGTTCATTATTTTAACTTTTTTAAGTTACGTGTTAATTTGACGTTAATCCGGGAAGTTGTCCAGCGTAATCGTTATCGGAAGCGTTCCGACATCGGACTGAGCTTAATTTACATGAATTATAATTAATAAATTCATTTTATTTCATTTCTTGGTTTATGAATATTTACGTTTGTGATTTTTATATTTTTGGCGTGAGTTTACGTTTTTAGCGTTTTTGATCAAACGGAACCCCAAAAACATATCACCTTTGCATGTAAACACATAATAACATATTACAAGTCTCCTTGTACAAAATTAAAATTTCATGTCCTCCCCTAACCTTCTCAATATTTCGGTGCAAGCAAACAAGGAAAAAGAAAACAAAATTTTGAAATTTAACAACATCACATGCATGAAAGACATGGAAAGTGACATACTTGTTTTATCCTCACTACAAGCCAATTCCTTCTTACACTTCACATGTTAAACTTGGACCACTTGACCACTAGTAAATTTAAATTAAACTTGGAGCCAACATTATGGACCATGGCTAGTTAGTTGGCTTGGTCTTCCCCCTTCCTTTGACCCTTGCTCGGCTGAACACCCCTAAACACACACCTTTGGTGTGCTTGAGTCACATCTAACCCTAAAACCTAAACCTTATCCTATAAATACCCACTTATAAGCACACACATCTCATTTGTTTCATTTCATTAGGCAAAATTTGTTTTCTTCTCTCTTAGTTTCGGCAACAAACACACACACCAACACAATTCATAACTTTAATTTATAGCAAGAATCACACACTACAAACTCATTTCTAACTATATCTAAGGTGTTTCCAAGAAGGGTTTCATTTGATTAAAGGTTTATTTCAAGGGTTTATAAGTTAGGGTTTTGGTTTTTATATTTGGGTTTATCAAGATCTTCATCCTTCTTCAAGATCTTTTGTTTCCATTTTGTTCTTTATCTTTATGAGTAAACCCTAACTATTTTCTTTGATTTCTTTATGTTCTTGCATGTATGTTCAAGATCCACACATTCATATGTTTGTGTTTTAATTTTTAAAACTTATAAAGTAAGTTTTTATAAATAAACAAAGATGTTGGTATTTTTATGTAATCATATTGTTGTCTTGGTGAGATTGAGTGTGCTTGTGTGTTGCAACAAAGATGGTGATAGGATTAGGGATAGATTAAGTGTGGTTTTGATGGTTGGTTTAGTAGTGAATGGAGTTAGGATAGATTAGGCACTATTGTGAAATTTGGTTATGTTTTTGGAGGCGTTTGCAAAAATAGTGCTTGCTGATCCGAATTTATTCTAAGGTTTTTGGACACTTAAAAATGTTTTTAATAGCCGAGAAGGTGGTTATAGCTTGTTTCAAATAGATAAGTTTTCATATCTCGACCACTAAAAATGGACATAAAACGGCTAAGTTATGGCGAAATGAAACTTGAAACGTTTTTCGGTAAAAATAGTTAAAAAGGGTGCTGATTGGAATAGGAAAATGGCTTTTCGGACACTTTCGGGATGTTTTGAGCTTTTAAAATGTTGGTGAAACAAGTAATAACGTTATTATATTATGTAGGAACTTTTAAAAATGTCACTAACTTAATGACGGATTTCTAAAACGGGAAACTTCTAAAAATTGAAACTTTTGGTATTTGTTAGTGAGACGACTTAGAAAGTGGCGTTTAGGTTTCACTAATATGTTTAGGGAAAATGGAATCATCGTATATTAGGGGACGGTATTAACGTCCCGAAACTTAGAACTTGTCGTTTAACTTATCGTAACGTAACTATAAACCGTATACTTTCTTAAAATCACGTATTACTATACAAACAAAAGCACAAATACTTATGGATGTCTATTTTCATTAAGTGTCTTATTCGATGGTTCGTATTTATTTCTCGTTTCTAAAGCGCGTCTTTTAATTAGGTCGCGGTTAGAGTCGATCGATATCGTTATTATCTCCGTTGAATTATTTGCTCACCAATTGCTAAAGGTGAGTTCATAGCCCCACATTTTACTTGTTTTAAATAAATGTTTTAATACTTTGGGGTGAGAAACATTGCTTGCTTTTTAAACTGGACACAAGTACTTTGCGTGAGAATTTCCCCGTTTACATGTTGCCTAAGTAGCGTTTAGACCACTATTGCCTGAATAATCATGAACCGTTAATTACCTTTAACCAACTAGCTGGTTAAGTAAGCGCGAGTGAATAAATAGATCTATTTGGACTAATAATCCCCATCCGGGTTTAGTGATTTCTTACTGGTCGGGTACTTGACGGACTATACAGGCCAACGGATGTATATCATGTCGAAAGTAGTTAGGTGGTCTTTGGTCGGATACTTGTAAGGGCAAGACTTATATAGCAGTCTACATGCAATCTTTCACTATTAGCCTCGGTGTCATGAGCTTAGTGCAACATAAATGCCTTTTTATGTGAAGTTGTATATTCTATAACCGTCACATACGTTTTGAAATCTTGTGGTCCACACTGATAATATTTGAACTAAACCTATGAATTCCCCAACTTTATGTGACATTTTAAGCATGTTTTTCTCAGTTGCTTAGCTTGGATGTCGTTGCTTGAATTATGTGAAGTCTTTTACTTTGATCAGTTTTCAAGAACTTATCTAAGTTTTTAATTACCGTTGTTGAAACTCATTTAAGCTTCCGTATTTTAACTTTTAAATCATTTGGATTGATCGATATAAAACTTATTAATATTTTAATTTAATGCAACGGTGTTTATTTTCAAAATGTACCCTTAGAGGTCGTTCTTTATGCTTTGTACTTAAGATATTCATGAACGTCATGCCCCGGATGCTTATTCTGACAGGACCCTATGTGGGGGTGTGACAATGATGTGCTGCCGTGTAGGTTGTATTTATTTTCCAAGTTTTAAATTTATATTTAGCAGACTTTACCGAAAACAACACTTTAACGGGAAGTGTACCCGATTAGATGGAGTTTTGCGGTAAGTAAGGTGTCGAACACTAAGAGCAAGGTCATTTAACCTTATATTCTATTAGTATTTTAGTTAATCTAATTAATTCTAATTACTTGTTAAACCTATGCTAAACCTAGTTCTAATGATTGGGGGTTTTCAGCCTGAGAGACTAAAAATGGTTTTATGGTGACTAAAATCAATTCAATACACAATTATCATGCAAGAAGAAAATTAGAAGATAAAAGAGCGATACAAGCTAAATGATAGAAAACTATTAGCCAAATTAAATCCGATTAATTGCTGGTTTGTTTGTTTAGTGTAATGACTGCTTATCTTGAGGCGACATATCATTCTTAAGACTTAGGCGAGACATCATCCTAAGACCTAGACATGTTGAATCCTATCACAATTAACGCATCAGGATAAAGAATCATTTAGTTTAATTATAATCTATCTTAGGGATTAAAGCAATGGTGATCTTGTTAAACCCTAGCTCATCAGGACTTTACCCACTTACTTCTTGACGGTATTTTATATACTGGTAGTCCACTGTCTAGGTCTTTACCAATGATTAAGAACATACTCGTTGGTCTAAGGGTCACATGCCAGGCCAACTAAGCTCACTAATCTAAAGGCAAAGATAAGACATTATTTGTGATCCTAATGTTACAGATATATAAAACATGATATGGAGAGCTATCCCAGTATCTGTGTTGGGAATTCTAGATTTGATGATACAAAAGAAACAAGTAATGAAACAAAAGGACTTAAACACAAAGCTGAAATTCTTCAAATGATGGAAGATTTTAAAGATTCTAGAAGATCACCTTAATAAAGATAAAGATTTAGAAGGTAAACTTAAATGTTTAAAAGATTTATTAATATCTTTATGCTTATTCCTTTGAAGTTTTAAGAAGCCCATAAAACATTTTTATAGGCTTCTTAAAGTTCTGTATTTTTTATGTTGTGTGATCAGGAACAAGATAAAAGAGATGAAAGAAGGAATTAACAAGAAAAGGCAAAGGCTAAGGGTCCTTACGGAAAAACTGATAGAATGCTGGCTGCCAAGAAAGCCACTGTCACACCAATTGATGTTGAACCTATGAAAACATCAGGCTCATCTCCCATGGAAACAGGTAAACCGAAAATTAAATTACATCCATCTGAAACCTTACAACGTCTGCACATCCAGCTCATTTGTGTAACATACGCGCTTATTTCAGTGCCTAACATACAACTCATAAATCTATAATTTTTATGATAGGCACTGCACATACAAATTTCAGTTACTGTGCTTTTAGAATTTGAAGGTAACTATGCTTTTAGTTTGGACGTGCATAGTCAAATTTACTTTGTAGTTTGGAACATAATGTAAGAACAACACCCAAAAACCCAAACGAACTTCTTTTAAGGCATGTAATTGTTTTTAACGAACTTCTTTTTTCTCGAGGCATGTGAAGTTAGCTTCAAGCTTGCAACATCGTAATTGTAAAGCACATATATTTATCTAAAAACTATAACTAAAATGAATTTAAAAGTAACTGTGATCAAGATTGTGAGTTATGATGTATAAGAATGGCCATTGAAGAATAAATTGGACCCTAAAGTGAACCAACTAAATCAGCACTCACGAAGGATCATGTTAAACTAAAGATCATAGGTTTTATTACTTCTAAAAAGTTAATACAAAACAAAAGGCTAATTACTTTTGAAAACCTGATATGCAAAACATAAGGCTAAAAGCTTCAAGATACACATTACCGTCATGTGCACCTTCGCCATTAGGAAATTCATTCTTATACCTTTTTCAATTCTTTTGATTTTGAGTTTTTTTTCCTTTTCTTTTTGTTGTTTGCATGCATTATTAACACTATGTGGAAACTAAATAGTTGAAGGCTTCATTGTTCAACAGTCAGGTAGTTCTTTTAGTGGATCTTTTTATCATTTTATTTGAAGAACAACTATGGCATTTGTGTTGTTTACTAATCAACAAAAAACTTAATGTTTCATAACGATGCTTAACAATAATTTCATAATTAAGTAATTAGTTTGTCAAGTTATTAGATGACATTTTGGGACTGTAGTAGTCCGGTTACCTAATGCATTGTGATCTCGTGAATGAGATTGGGAAGACTAAATGATATTGTAATTTTTTTGGTTTATGTCCAAATATTTATACTTACATATAGGTAGGCTAACATGTTAAGTGAAATTTTGATTTGCTCATATTGTTAAGATTGTAATCATGTAATGGTTTTGTATATCTTTACTGTTAATAAATATAAAAATTGTGAAGTTTTAAATTTAAGGTGGAAGGTGTTCTTTCACAACAACAACCGGGTTCTGGTCACACCAAATACATCTCAAATAGAACTTGCTTGCTACTTCAATGGTTGTGGTGTAAAATTTAGTTTTACACGAGTCGGGGTATGTTTGTTTACTTAGGTTTAAGTAGTTCCAATGAATCGATGATTAATGATTTTGGGACATCAATAAGCATGTTTGAGTGTTAAAAGAGTATCCTTAGTATGCACTCAAGACTAGAAAGTATTTCATATTTCAAATTGAATATATTTGGTCATGTTGAATACTTGAGTTTTTTCACATGGTCTTAGTTTAATTCGATGAGGGTTAATTTGATCAAGTTTACAAGTGCCTATGGAGTTACAGATTCATTAAGAAACTTAGAATAATCATTTATGAGGTACTTTTTATCTTTTCCATATGTTATATCCTTTTTTAACCATGGTTTCCAAACTTTTGACTGACTACTTAAGGGAGTCTTTTTTACTCCTAATCAGGTTGATGGTTGGCTTTGGAAACTGGACAAGAAAGGGATGCTCACCGTCAAGAGGATTCCGTCGCTCTTAGATGATGTTTTGCTCTAGATCACTCAATGGGCTGCATCATTTAAATGGATGCCGAGGGTTCCTAAGAAGGTAATTATATTTGTGTGGCATATAACATGTGACCGTGTGCCTAATAGAGTAAATTTGGTAGACCGTGACAAGAATGTGGATATTGTTTTTCACCTTATAGGCGGTGAAGGTTTAAAAGATCGTGACCATCTATTTACATGTCAGCTTGTGAATCCAATTTAGGGAGGTATTATAGGTTGGTGGCAGGTGGGCGCGCTAGCCCCATGTCGTGCAATCATTGTTGCTTTATACGTTCAGTTATAGTTGCTGGAATTAATAAGATGACAAACAGAAATAAGCTCATGATAACTTGGTTTTAGCTTTATTTCTGCCTAGTCATGTTTCTCAATTTGTAGATTGCTTTAAATTCTGAATTGGTTAGACTGTCCTATAACGTATATATACTGATTCAACTCTGTTAGCTTGCAGGGCATTTTAGTTGGCCCCTTTTGCACTGTGGGTCCTTCAGCAGTGCTGGGAAATAATTGCAAACTACATCCTAGAAGTCACGTTTATGGAAACACGGAATTAGGAGATAAATGTATCTTGATGAGGTTTTATTCAGATTGTATAACTACTTTCATTGTTAAGGATGGTTCATCTATCCTTAATCATGAATTGTATTCTATTATCAAACAGTAGGGCAATTGTTGGAGATAACCTTCCCGAGAAAATGATTATCGGATGCAATAATGTTATTGGTCATCATGCTGTCGTTGACATCAAATGCTAAGACATGAAGTATAAGGTAGTCAGATTGTTGGACCTATTCATACCATTAAATATTTTGTATGCCTAAGTATTAAGGGATTTATGTTTAGCTAAGCTCATTATTCTTATCAGGCAGGTAATATGCTTTCTTGAAGTTGGTGACAACAATGAGATCAGGGAACATGTTTCTATCCACCGATCTTCAAAACCTTGTGACAGAACGGTATGTAAATATCTTTCCCCCTTTTTGGCATTACTATAAACTTAAGTGATGCTTGGTCTTATGTTAAAGAATTATATAACCAGGTTATTGGCGATAACAATCTTATTATAGGATCTTGCCATATAGCCCATGATTGCAAAGTGGGTAGCAACAACATTTTTGCAAATAACACCCTTTTAGCAGGCCATGTATTGGTGGAGGTTAGTCCTTAAATCACTTTGCTTATGCGACCATTTTGCTTATTTATTGGAAACGTTTGATTTTACAAGTCTACATGTAGGACCATGCACACACTGCTAGAGCTATTGTTGTTCATTAGTTTTACCATATAAGTTCCTTCTATTTCATTGGCGGAGGTTCAGTGGTATGACTCTTTCATTACCTTGTATCTTGATTTATATGATACACATGGTAGGGGTGTTTCTCATTTCTCAGTTAATATTTCCACAAAAATCATCTGCTCGCGCCTAATCAAAGTTCTTGATTTGTATACACAAGGTTTCACAAGATGTCCCCAAGTATACAATGGTGGTTGGAGATAGGGCATGTTTTTATTTCATTAAATTACTTGTAGGCACCTTGGACTAATGAGCGTCCGTTGGAGAGCAGAGAGTTGAACGCGTTCATTGGCGCATGGTTTACGTTGTGGCGAGATTAGTTCTAGATAATTATGTTGAATTCTAGTGTTTTTCTATATGGTTATTTGTTGAATTCTAGTGATTTAATTTGATTTGAATTTTGTATTTGCTTTATGTTAAGCTGAATTGAAGTTGTCTTAATTCAGCTTGTCTTTATTTACTTTAATTTGTTGATTTTGACATTTTTGGTCCATCTAAATCAGTTTATATATATTTGTTGTATTTATATTTTTTATTTTGGTGGGTTAAATTTGTAAATTTTGGAATTTATTAAAGAATTCCCAATTTTTTTTTAAAAATAGATTAAAAAAAGATAGGTTTTAAGATAAAAACATATCTTTTTACTTTATATAAAGACAGGTTGGATGTTTTTATAAAGACATGTTGCGGGAGAACCAGTGTCCATTTCCAATAAAACATGTGTGTTTATTTTAATATGGAGAACAATTCTTAGGGAGAGAACCGGTGTCGATTCTTCTAATAGAGACTGGTTGCATAACCGATTTTTATATGTTTCGATCATGGAGATACCCCCCTCGGAGAGTGGTTCCAAAACCACTCTTTATGGGCTAATTTGACCACTTTTTATGGCTTTTTTTGTAGTAGTGATTGACGGTGTGCATGTATTTTTTTGATTTTAAAAGATGTTCTCGCAGTTCTCGCACTTAAAATGGTGCAGAAAATAAAGTCTCCGTATATATGTATATATGTATATATAAGATGTTCTCGTAGTTCTCGCACTTAAAATGGTGCTGAAAATAAAGTCCTCGTATATATATATATATATGTATATATATGTATATGTATATATATGTATATGTATATATATGTATATATATATATATACATATATATATATATATACATATATACATATACATATATATATATATATATATATATATATA
>BQNB010170987.1:0-13617 GCA_026074375.1 Tanacetum coccineum | reverse complement strand
CTCAAGGGTAGTTTTGGAATTTTCTATACTTTATATTATTACGCGTATTAAAACTATACACCACTCAAACATCTGTATATGTAGATAGGACCAGAGGTTGAGTATCCAGTTCCCCTTCATGCGAAGGCTTGCCTTTGTTGTCAGTGGTACCTCGATTTAGTGAACTGGGTCTGGTCCACCTGGTACTTAGCACCAGTGCCTGACGGATCAACAACAGTAGGGTTGATTGGTTCCATATCAGCGGGTGGTTTGTTTCCCCCTGAGTCTTTGTCCCCAAGTGACCCTTCAGGACGCGGCGTGGTTTTAGTCATGCCTTCATCAGAAGCCGTGAAAGTTAGTCCCGTATCAATGGGTTGTTTGTTTCCTACTGAGTCTTTGGGAGCAATAGTTGTACTCTCAAGCAAATGTTGTGATTTACGAGTGCCCTCATCGAGTGTGGAAGGCAATCCCGTACTAGCGAGTTGTATGTTTCTCTCTAGATCTTGGGGATCAGGTACGGTGCCCGAGGATACTGAGTGAGATTGCTCAGAACCCTCCGTTGGCTTTGGGGTGGATGTTGCCTTGGTCTCAGCAGGTGTCTTTTTGGACTTAGGATTTTTGCTCTTCTTAGAGAGTGCTCCGGAAGCCTCAGGGCCATGTGACTTGGGTAAGGTTGGAGTCACAGTTTGAGATTTCTCTTTCTTTGGCTTTGCAGACAAAGGAAGTGGAGACACTGAATCCCTTTGATTATTCACAGCAATTATATGGGCCGTCACTTCGATATCAGTGACTTTGGATGGGTCTTTTGTAAAATTTGAGTTACTAAGGATGGCGGGTAGATACCCAAATCTTGCATCCTGAGTGTAGTCAGAACCCAGTAACACTTGTAAAGCACATGAGATAAATTTAGGGTAAGAAACGTATTTCAGCCTAGACTTATTCAATACCCATGTTACGAGATCACTGTAAATGATCTCCCCTATGTCAACCTGAGTCCCAGTGATGAGACAATAGGCTAAGAGCTGCTGAATTGAATTCACTTGCTCAGTGGAGGAGTAGTTCCCGCCAAGAACCTGAATCACAAAAGTGAACAGAATTATCCAAGCCACAGGAAAGGAGTTTTTCAGGACTGGGGTTTTGTCCGGGTAACTCGGATTGATGGCAATTTCGCCCAATTCTTTCTTAATAGCCTCAGGTGTAGGATAAGCTACATATTTACCATTATTATAATCAAGGCCAGTTGATGAACAAAAGGTGTTAAAATCAAGGGTCAAAGGTCTTTGCCCATTTAAGACTGAAAACTTGATGAGGAATTCCCTGAGTGGGCGTTGCTCAGTCTCATCAGTTGATGGAAAAGGGTCATAGGCAACAACAGTGCTCCAAAACTCCCTGAGGTAGTTCTGATAGAGCACTGAGGGACAGTTGGTAAAAGCTTTATTCAAGGGACAATTTAGCAAAAATTTCATGATTGGTTTGTAAGCAGGCACATTTGGTGGGTAATTAAAGTTACCCACAACATTGTTTGTTTGAAAAATCACATTGTCCACAGTCATGTTGTTCCATTGAGGAGCATACACAATTGCTTGTTCTTCTGCCATTGTTGATGAAGTTTGTGAAAAACAAAAGGTTTTAATGGCAGAATATCACACACCAAATGGTCACAAGTTTATTTCAACCTTGATCGCTGCCGTGAAATATGTGATATGTTATCAAAAGGGACTATACGAAGATGGATATCTTATATTGAACACGATTGACCAAAACAAATGTTTGAAAGAAGTATTTGCAATGAACAACTTGTTAAGATATAAGCTTTTTACCCGAAAAATTGAAGAACACCCACACGTTTGCTTTAAGAGAGAATTAGAGCAGAGTTTATTTGCTTTGGAAATTTATGTGTGTGTTCTTGTTTGGTGAAAGGTATTTATAGGGGATTGGAAAAGATTTTCCACACATAATTTTAAACTTTTCATTTTGAAAAAGTTAAAAATTTGTTGGTGCTACATTTAATACATTTTCTCACTAGTTGCACGATCCCGTTTTTCATGGCAACTGTTGCGCCATTTTACTTTTGCAGTGATGACATAAATAATAACGTCAAAAGTCTTTTGATTAGATATTTTGGGAAGGGATCAGGTTTGTGGGAGTGAGCATTAAATGCATGGTGGGTTATTTGAGTGATATTTGGAGAAGTGGGGAAGCCCCATGCAAAGTTTGAAATGACAGTTAGATAAGGAAATATTTGTTCCTTATTTAATGTGTTCAGTCACCAACCTAGGACATTAAGTAACTAAAGACTTAGAGCATTTAGTTACTTCATTTAATGTGTCCCTCAGTGTCATGGGATTCATATATGTTTCAAGGAGATGGTTTTAGGGAGAAAAGAATATACACCACACTGAACATGTTTGATCAGGGAGACTGATCAATCAATGTTCAACATGCCTAACTCTGCTTTCAGCCTTGTGAAAGTAGGTTCATCCAGAGGTTTAGTAAAGATATCAGCTAGCTGATACTCAATGTGGATGAAGTGTAATTCTATGTCTTCTTTAAGAATGTAATCCCTGATGAAGTGATATCTTATATCACTATGCTTGGTTCTTGAGTGAAGGACTAGTTGTTGATATTGCAATCCACTGGTGCTGTAGCAAAAGATGGTACCATCTTATAATGAATGTCCAAAGTCACTGAGATACTTTTTTTCATTCATAAATACTTCCACAACACCAAGCAGCAGCAACGTATACAGCTTTATCTAAGGACCATAGCCACTAACAACTGCTAGTTTTATAGTCACTCTAACAAACCAATTTTCCACCAAGTATTTGTGACAGGCACCGAGGGTGCTTTTTCTGTTATATTACAGACTAGCATTATTCTGAGGTCTAGAGTAATACCTTGAGATCAAAGCCCTGAACATTTTGGATGAATACAGACCCAGGGGTTTCGGAGTAAAACCTTATCAAGTACTTAGATTTTTTCACAACAGTTAGATGTGATTCTTTTGAATTGGAATGATATCTTGGAGAATTAGATATCAGGCCTTGTTGCAGTTATATACATAAGTGACCCAATCATTGGAGGTCTCATTGACTGGCTTGCCAACAAGATCAGGACCTAATTTGTTTAGAGGGGTGTTTTCACTAAGGAACTATCAAAAATTTCATATTTCTTGAGTAAGTTCCTAGTATATTGTTCTTGATAAATGGAGATTCCTTTGTCATCCTGCTTGATTTGCAGTCTAAGGAAGTAGGTAAGTTCTCCCATCATACTCATTTCAAATTTCTTTGTCATCAGTTTAGGGATAGGTGTGGTGTTCTCAATGTTATTTAACAATATTATAACTTGTTGAGCCAAATATGATGTCATCTACATACACTTGAACAAGGAGAACATCTCCTTTTGATTTATAGATAAACAATGTGTTATCTATTCTTCCCCTGGTAAACTTATTTTGAATAAGGAAAGTAGAGAGAGTCTCATACCATGTCCTTGGTGCTTGTTTCAGTCCATAAAGGGCTTTGTCAAGTTTACAGACATAGTTAGGGAACTCACTACTTTCAAAGCCTGGAGGCTATTTAACATAAACTTCTTCTTTTAGTTTACCATTCAGGAAGACACTTTTGACATTCATTTGGTAAACTTTGAAGTTCATATATATGGCAAAAGCAAGGAATATCCTGATGGCTTCCATCCTTGACACTGGTGTAAAAGTTTCATCATAGTCAATTCCTTCTTCCTGACTATAACCTTGTGCAACCAGTCTTGCTTTGTTTTTGGTGGTTATACCATGCTCATCTTTCTTGTTCCTGAATACCTATTTGGAGCCTATGGCTGTTTTTCCATAAGGGAGAGGAACAAGAGTCCATACTTTGTTTATATAGAACTGATTCAGTTCTTCTTGTATGGCATCAACCCATCCTGGGTGCTTCAGTGCCTTAGACGCCTTTTTAGGTTTAATCTCAGAGAGAAAGTCAACAAATAGACATTCACTAGCTGATGCAACTGTATGCTTAGCAGTCATGCTTCTTGTAAGCATGACTTCACCAGGATTACCAATGATATTCACAAGTTCAATGTGTTGGTCTCTTGACCATCTATCCTAAGGAATAGTATGAGAACTTGTAGAGGCTTGATTTGAGATGAGAGACTGAGTGACATCAAGGACTAAAGATTTAGTAATGGATCCTGAGACTTCAGTATTGTTCCCTGATGGTACATTAGTGGGTTGAGTGATCATTTGATCATTCTGAACTTTTTTTCATGAGCCCTTCAGTGTTGATTAGATCAAGAGGACCTTCAGTATCCTCAGTGTGAGGTATATCAGGCTCATTTGGAGCAATCACTTCAAGGACTTGGTTTTCTTGAGTAAGTTCAGAGAGTGAACGACCATGAGGAATAACATAGTATGAGATATCAGAGTCTATTTGGTATTGTCTAGATGGATCATCCTCATGAACAAATTCATCAGGGGGATATCTAGATGAATCATCAATACCAATCTCATCCTCTTATGTATGTGTAAAGTTGATGGCTTCCATACTTTCATCAAATGTCACATGATAAGTCTCCTCAATTTGTTGTCTTCTTGTGTTATAGACTCTGAAGGCTTTTGAGACAAAAGAGTATCCTAAGAAGTATCCATCATCAGCCTTAGCATCAAATTTGCCTAGATGATCCTTATGATTGTGAATAAACACAGGGCATCCAAACACATGAAAATAGCTGATATCAAAGATTCTTTCTCTTAATATCTCATAGGGAGTCTTATCATATCTTTTGACAATGATTGATCTATTTTGAGTATAACAGGCTATTCTGACTGCTTCAGTCAAGAAGTGCTTAGAAAGTACTGATCCATTCAGCATAGTCCTAGCAGCCTCAATAAGAGTTCTGTTTTTCCTTTCAGCTACACCATTTTGTTCAGGTGTATAGGGAGAAGATAAATTCTGAGAAATTCCTCTCTCATCACAGAAACTCTCAAGCTCATGATTTCTAAACTCAGTCCCATTATCAGTTCTGATTTGTTTGACTTTTACATCATTTTGGTTTTCTACCATCCTGATAAAAGACATAATCATTTTAGTTGCTTGACTTTTCTTCCTGAGAAAGTGAACCCATGTGTACCTTCAGTACTCATCAAAAATGACGAGGGTATACTTCTCATGATTTATGGACATTGGACTTATTGGTCCAAATAAATCCATATGAAGAAGATGCAAACACTTTCTGATAGAGAAGTTTTGTTTAGTTTTTAATGAAGCTCTATGGTGCTTCCCTTTTTCACATGCTGAGCAAGGTTTATCCTTTGAATAAACTAGTGAATGAAGACTAAGAACTTTGTTTTGTTTAGCAAGTTTATTAATGTTCTTGAAATTTAGATGTGATAGTCTTATATGCCATAGCCAGTTTATACTTTTTGAGGCTTTAGCAAAGAAGCAGGCTCCATTTAGAGTCAGTGATGACATGTCAAGCACATATACATCATTTCTTCTAGGTGCTATCAGGACAATTTCTTCGTTAGCATTAAAGATTGTTCCTTGCTTATCATCAAATTGTACAATGCATTTAGCATCACATAGTTGACTAATGCTAATTAGATTGTACTTGAGACCATTTACAAAGGCTACTTTTGTGAAAATAATACTCCCACAGTTTATTGATCCATATCCCTCAGTGATACAAGATGAGTTATCACCAAACACTACCTTAGGACCTGGTTGCTCTACGTATTTGTGTAGATAACTCTTGACACCAGTCATACTCCTTGAGCATCCACTGTCCAGGTACCAGATGGGCTCCTTGATGTGTCACTTTCTTATGGTGATGTCGACCCATTCACCATTGCGAGCATGACTCTTTCCAACAGTGAGCTCATCATCAGCTAGAGCCATCAGTACCTTGACCTGAGTGACTTCTTCATCATTATAAATGTTAGAAGGTCTTTGGGTTCTGAGAACTCGAGGGACTTGCCTCAAGGAGTGCAAGCTTAGCTTTCATTTTCTTGTACCCAGCCTTGTAATCTTTCTGAAACTTTGGATGAGCTTGATGACTTGAGTTTGGAGAAGACTGAATAAGTTTTGGAGTAAACTTTGGTTGAAAGCCTTTAGAAACTGATGAGTAATTGTTTACTGAGGATTTGTAAGAAGGTTCAGACGTTTTAGAAAAGAATTCTCTTGCAAAATGACATTTGTTGCCACATTTGTAACATTCAGTATTTTCACTACAAAAAAGGTGCTTTTTAGGACCTTTTCCTGCGACACTTTTTTTAGCAGCGTTCTAAAAACACATCTAATATGACGAGTTAGTTTATGAGTCCTATTATCATAGAGCCTAATAGGACATTTCATGTATTGGTCTTATTAGATGAGTTTCATACGACACTTACTCATTTTAGTCTCATTATGATATAACATAATGCGACACTTGCTATTTAGGTCTTATTATCTTATGTTTTATAGGACTCTAAGCAGTAGAGGTCATAATATATGTAATCTAATATGACACATTTATATGTGTCCTGTTAGATTTGATTTTACAGGACATTTATATGGTTGGGTCATATAATGATAAAATTTAATAGGACACTTAATATATGTTTTACATAAGTTAAGTTTCTAAAACTATTTTTTTTACAATACAAAATATATTTCACACTTTCCTTTCATCCTTCCCCTAAATTTTTTATATCCCGCCATCATCTTTTCCCCTAATTTTTTATATCCCGCCCTCATCTTTCCCCCCAAAGCAAACCCCTTTCTCACTATTTATATGAGATCTGCTTCTTTTTCCCTCATATTAATCTATCAACACACAGCTACACCAGCAAAAACAAGGTAATTCCTCTTTCACATTCTTTTACTAACTGTTAATTAAGCATTATTCTAATTATTATAGTATTTTTTATATCATAAACTTGATGGAGATCTAGGCGTATCATAGTTTTTAAAATATTGAAACCCTAGTTTTTTGTTCATTGATAATTATGTTTGATTCTTTATGATTTGTGTAATTAATGAATAAAATTGAGTAAATGACTCGTGATTCATGAAACCTTGAAATATTGAAACCCTAGATTTTTGTTCATTGATTCTTTCTGTTTGATTCTTTATGATTTCTGTAATTAATGAATAAAATTGAATAAATGACCCGTCACTCATGAAACCGTGATGAAAGTACTATTTCTCTATCAACTTCCTTTTACATTTGGATGTCAATATCACTTATGACTCATTAGTATGAACATGACTATGCTAGCTGCTTCTATAGTGTTGTGTTGTATTAACGATGACATAATGACTAGTGGTTAAGCATTTAACCCTGTGAGAAAGGTTTATATCATATATTATTTGCCTTTTTATTTTAAGATTTAGTTATTCATCACCTAGTTATAGTTTTTGTCTGCAAATTGTGTTGTTATATCAGAATTTTGTTACATTTTTCATCTAACATAACAATGGTGAAGGGGGAGTAAGTCATGATAGAAATCATAAAGGTTACACTATTTATCCAGTTACTTAGCCTTTGCGTTTTCAGTATCAATCAAAAGGATGCCGTCAAGGAAGGCTAAGAGAGCTCGTGTTCGTGCCAGAACTTGTAACGACAACCAACAAGTTGAAGATGTACTTCAGATGGGGTCAAACCATTTGGATGGTGATGAAGGTATGTAGTCATTTTATGGCATGTTTATATGGTTCAGTATAAGCTCTTTCTTGCTTATTGATTGCAACCTTTTTTTAGTTCAAGTGATTCAGCGCAAACGAGTTAGAGGACCAACATTTATGCCAAAAGTTTGGACCAAATCTGAAGAGGACCGCATTAGTGTTTCTTTCAATGAATATGGACAACCCATTGATAAGAAAACAACAAGCACATTGACACATTTCATGGGATCCCTTGCAAGGAGTGGAAAATATTGCCCGCTTCACAAACCATGGCCTAAAGTTGGGAGTTCCAAGAAACGGACTTTGCTCGATGTCCTAAATGTATCCTACAAATACATTCATATGTAACTGCCTAATATATATTTCCACGTCTAACTGCATTATTGAATTTTGTTTTGTAGGATAAGTTTGATCTTCCTATGGGCTGCGATGATTGGATTTTAAAGTCATTTGGAAAGAAGGTTAGGAACTGGAGAGCGAGAGTGAAGAAAGACTATTATGATCCGTCATTGTCTTATCGTGAACAAATTAATTCCAAGCCAACATGAGTGCGTTTGGGTCATTGGAAGAAACTTGTCAAGACTTGGAATAAAGAAAACTCAAAGGTATGTTGAATTGATAGCTATTGTTTCTTTTAGTACTTGTTTTGCTTACTGATGATTTCATTGATTTACATATATATAATTTGCTCCATATATAGATTGCTATTGATCCATATATATTTGTCACTATAGTTGGTAACTTGTTATCAAGTTTTGAAGAAGTATATGCTGACCAAATCACCCTTTCTTATACACTCGATGTATACATGTAATTTAAGGAATTACATCTTTTTTTAGTCCTTTGTTTATTTGAATATACATAGAGGTTAGTTTGCAATATTAGTATTTTAATTATATGAGCTTAAAACTGTTTAGATACAGATAGACTTTTTGACCATGGTTTTTGATCAATGGTAACAATAAAAGTATGAGAACAAAGCTTTTTAATTGAACCAAGAGCTATTGTACAGTTTATAATTTTTTGTACAAACAAACTACAGTTTATAAGTTATTGCTACTGATCCATATGTAAATTGCATATGTATAAACGACATCTGTTGTTGGTGGTGTATGATTGAGCTATTACCTGAGCTTGCATATGTATAATTTGCTGCATATATAAATTGCTACTGATCCATATGTATTTGTCATTATAACTGTTGTTTTTGTACTTGAGCTTGCATTTTGGCCTGCGTATAAAGTGCTATTGTGTGCATATAAATTGGCATATATATATATAAATGACATGTATACATAAATTTCTGCAATGTTTAGATGATTATTTAGATCGTTTTCTTGACAACAGAGAGTGAGTGAAAAAAATAAGGCAAATAGGGAAAAGAAGAAGATGGTTCAAGTCACGGGTAAAAAAAGTTACGCTATAGTGCGTGAAGAAGTTAAGGTAATCTCATATAATTGTACAAATGTTAATGTTTAATAGTAATATGTACTGAGAATATTTTCTTATCGTGAAACAGGAATCTTTAGGTGGACGTGAACCGACAAGAAGGGAATTGTTTCGTGCTTGCTTCTCTACTGATGGAATTGCAAAAAATGAAGAAGCTGCAAATGCAATTGTATGTACTATCTATCTAATACTTTCTCGTCTCTAAGATAACTAACATGTACCATGACTTATGTTAATTTATTTGTTGTTGCAAGTGTAGTAGTTTTGAGGCCAGTTAACACATTTAGTATCTTCAATATAGGATAAAATGGAAGAATTGAGCTCTCAACTTCCGGAGGGTGCAACTGATGAGCCTGGACCACAAGATGTATATTCGAAAGTTATGGGTAAGGATAACAATGGACCAGCAGACTTGTATGGGTTAGGTGTTCGTGCTTCGGATGTTTGGGGTGTGGTTCCAAGTCATGCTGCCCGTCGTAGAGATAAGCTCATGTATAAGTCTAGATGTGACCAACTGAGTTGTGAGCTCGCTGAGTTAAAAGCGAGAGATTCTCAAAGGCGGTCGAGTGAAAATGCTTCTGTTGATACAAATGTAGTTAATGAACCTCAACCTTTACGGGTATGTGTCTATCTTAATTAATATATGTACCCTTAGCAATTACACTGTGACGTCTATTAATGCTACATATGATATCATCAAATAACGACATACTTTACTATCATTTATCCCACGTATTTTACTCACTTTTATATAATTATTGCAAGATATTGGTACTTAATTGCTTAAAGTTTATTATTGCAGTAATTATGGAGTCACATGTGAAGAAGAAGAAAAAAGGCGCAATTCTAGAGCTTAAACGAAGACATTTGAAGAATACTATTTTCTGCACCTATGCGCCATATCCAGCAATGAAGATACGACGTATCAGCGCCAGCTCAGCACAAGAAACGCGTAATGATCAATTCCCGATCTGGCGTATCCACTACAACCAATACGCCGTATGCACAGCTGTTCATCAGTCAAAGATACGCATTTAATATGATTGATGGTAATTATCTTAATTGATTTGATCTTATCGCGGACTCCAAGGAAATTAACCCCTATACGCCGTATCCACATATCCCCATACAGTGTACCCAAGCTTATTTCAGACACTATAAATACAAGACTCAAAAACGAGTTTTAGTGTGCAATATCACATTCTCTGTATAGTATACAACTAAAGTCGAATTTCTCAAGCCAAGAAGAGCAGCCAAGGTCGAGCACTACTCCTAATTCCATAGAAGACATCGTGTAATTCTTACTTTCTTAATCATTCGATTTTTAATTGTTTGATCACGTTTGTAATAATGACAATGATTGTGGGCTAATACCCTTGGGTATTAGCCATGTTAATGAAGATTATAATGTTTGGTTTGTTTTAATCCGGCTTTGCTTAATTTATCATTGTTTTTTAATTATGTTTATAGCCTTATAATTCTTTATGTGCTTGTACATGCGACCTATTATTCAACTGGGTCTAGGGAGACCTAACCAGTAACCTAGATGTCAGGATGGCTCTCCATGTTGTGTTTATGATCACAAATGACACCTTATCATTACTCTTTGATTATGAGCTTAGTTAACCGGCAGGTGACCCGATAATTGTTCAACCAGTATTGTTCATTTATTAATTGGTATTGATTTTGGTGGTGGACTACCGGTGTATAAAACAACATCAAGCAATAAGTGGGTAAAGTCCCGATGGGCTAGGGTATTAACAGGATCACCACTGCTTTAATTCCCTATGGTAGATTATAATTAAACTATAGGATGCTTTATGCGGATGCGTTAATCGTGACAGGATTGTTCGTGTCTAGGTCTTAGGAAGAAGTACCGCCTAAGTCTTAAGAATGATATGCCGCCTCGAGATAAGCAGCCATTGCACTAATTAATCAAACCAGCATTTAATCAGATTTAACATGGTTAATACAGTTTTCTATTATTTGGCTCGTTCCGCTCTTTTGTCTTGTGTTTATTTGCTTTAGTGTGTATTGTGCTTAGAATTGATATTTGTCACCATAAACCTGTGCCAGTCTCTCAGGCTGAAAACCCCCCTTTTACCTCTAGTAAATATGTATAGCATAGGTTTAACCAGTAATTAGACTAATCTAGATAGAATAAAATACTGATAGAATAATAGGTTAACTCTCACTCTTAGTGTTCGACACCCTACTTACCGCGAAGCTACATCTTGACCGGGTACTCTGCCCGTTAAAGTGTTGTCTTTAGGTTAGTCGGCTAAATATAAATGTAAAACCTGATAATCATAAATAACACCTATACAACGACACATCAAGGTTTTTGGCGCCGTTGCCGGGGAGTGATTAGTTTAATCTTTATTCTTTTTAGTATTTCTAACCTTTAACTTGTTTAGTGTAAAATTATTAATTTTGATTTCTAACTGCTAATTGTTTAGTTTAATTGTGTGCTTTAATTTATCGTGTTTTAAATGAAATGGAAGCATTTATAAAGGAATTTAGAACAACTAACAAACTCCTGCTCAAAGAAAGAAACAACTCCTTGTGCGAACTTGGATTTGAGGTATATGGGTTGACACGAGCATTCGAGAAAGCCCATTCGGTCAATTATGAAATTAAAAGAGTAACCACTAAAGGAGGAAAGACCACCATCGAAGCCACCCAAAAGACCAATATCAAAAGTAAACCTCCAACGCCTCATCACAGTGAAATGATAACATAATTAGAAGCCCCACCCGAATCTGAACCTAAAAAACCTTGGAAAAAGACACTAGGCCCAAAATATCACAAATACCTTTTCCTCAATGGTTGAAAAAAGAAAAAGAAGAAGCCCAACAATGAAAGTTCTTAAAAAACCTAAAACAACTCCAGCTAAACATCCCATTCACCGAGGCCCTTGCTCAAATGCCAAAGTATGCTAAATTTCTAAAAAGTTTGCTGTCAAACAAAACAAGACTGGAAGAAGCTTGCACAGTAACAATGAACGAAAGATGCTCCACGGTTTTGTTAAATAAACTTCCACTTAAAGAAAAAGACCCAGGAAGTTTTACTATCCTTTGTGAAATTGGCAACTTACACATCGATAATGCTTTGGCAGATTTAGGAGCCAATATAAGCCTGATGCCCTACTCGATGTATGAAAAACTAGGACTCGGTAAACCAAAGCCGACAAGAATGAGTTTGGAACTTGCACACAGGTCCATCCAGTATCCTCAGGGGATAGCAGAGAATGTACTCATTAAAGTCGACAAGTTTATTCTCCCGATCGATTTCGTTATATTGGATATGCGAGAAGATACTATAATTCCGAACCGCACGAGCTATGATAGATGTATTCAACAAAAGGATAACTCTCAGGGTTGGGGATGAGAAGGTGATCTTTGATGTCGATCAATCAATAAAAAAAACCCCTACCGATGACGATGAATGCTATGGGATCGATAATCTAGACCAAACTATACACTTAGAAGCTCAGGAATTAATGGAAAACGGCCACACTGATTCATTCTTGCTTAACGATCTAGACATCTACGAAGCCGATTCAGAAGGACGAGGGGAATGATCTTATTTTGAGAAATCAATACGGCGTATCGAAATTTCAGATATGGCGTATTCAGTGTCACAAGAAACGCAGAATTTTAAAAAGACGTAGAATGAACACCTCTGCTCAGCTAGTGCCAACGAAATCGACGAAAAGAAGCCAGAATTGAAAGATGTTCCTTCCCGCCTTGAGTACGCGTACCTAAATGGAGATAGAGCTTGTCTGATAATCGTTTCATCTAAACTAACTAAGAAAGAAAAAACTTCACTCTTGCAAGTCTTAGAGAAACACAAGGGAGCAATCGCTTGGAAGATGTCAGACATTAAGGGAATTAGCCCGTCATTTTGCACACACAAGATCTTTTTGGAAGAAAACTTCAAACCTGTCATCCAACCTCAGCGATGTTTAAACCTAAAGGTCCAGGATGTGGTCAAGAACGAAATCGTTAAACTGATCGATTCCGGATTAATCTATCCCATCTCAGATAGCCCTTGGGTCAGCCCTATTCATGTTGTCCTAAAGAAAGGAGGAATGACCGTTGTCTTAAATGACAACAACGAACCGGTTCCATCTCGTATGGTTACAGGGTGGCGCGTGTGCATTGATTACCGTAAACTAAATGACGCAACACGAAAAGACCACTTCCCTCTCCCGTTCATTGATCAAATGTTGGAACGCTTGTCTGGAAATGAATTTTATTGCTTTCTTAATGGTTTTACCAGATTCTTCCAAATTTCAATCGCTCCTGAGGATCAAGAGAAAACAATATTTGCTTACCAAAGGATGCCGTTTGGACTGTACAACTCTCCTGCAACCTTCCAAAGATGCATGACTGTGATATTCCATGACATGGTAGAAGACTTCATGGAAGTTTTTATGGTTGATTTCTCGGTATTCGGTAATTCTTTTAACCACTGTCTAGGTAATTTAGATAAAATGCTCGCAAGATGCGAAGAGACCAAT
>BQNB010170986.1:0-13617 GCA_026074375.1 Tanacetum coccineum | reverse complement strand
AATCAAAGTTTCTATCATAGTTGTCTTGGATTTATTCAACAACTAAGCCTTTTACAAGCTAAGCAAGATCTATTCAAGTGGGATCAACAAGTAGGCTGTAAGGATTTTGTTTTATCTTTTTAGCTATCATTGTATGGCATGCTAAGTATTATGGGTGACCCCCAGCTAGCATTTCCTTAGGACCGTATTTTTCATTTTGTATTTCATGTACTAGTCGTTTGTGACCAAGATCTATCATGTCTGTATCGAATTTATTATAAATGAATGTTGAATTATCTACATCATTATTGATTTCACTTTGGTTGTATATTTCACTGTGTGTTGTGATCCTATTGTATTTCATGTCATGTTTATGATTGTTTGAAATCTAACGTGTATTATATTTTCTTATGATTTGAAGAAAATGCCACCAAAGAGAAACGCCGCAACAGCCGCCATCACACCTATGACCAATGCTCAAATTAAGGCACTAATTGCCCTAGGAGTTGCTGATGCATTGGCAGGAATTAAAGCAAACAGAACCAGTAGAAATGGTGATGACATCCATGATTCAGGAATTGTCAGCAGAAGGACTGAGCGCGTTGCTCGCGAGTGCACCTATAGCGATTTCCTGAAGTGTCAACCCCTTAATTTCAAGGGTACTGAAGTAATCATTGGGTTAACTCAATGGTTCGAGAGGATGGAATCAGTGTTTCATATAAGCAATTGTGCAGTCGGAAATCAAGTCAAGTATGCCACTTGCACCTTACTTTGGAATGCTTTAACGTGGTGGAACTCCGACGTCAAAACTGTTAGTCATGATGCTTCTTATAGAATGCCGTGGAAAACACTTATGAAAATGATGACTAAAAAATACTGTCCCAGAAGAGAGATCAAGAAATTAGAGATTAAAATCTAGAATTTGAAGGTGAAGGGTACTGATGTGGAAAGCTATACCAAACACTTTTAGGAGTTGGCTTTGTTGTGCGGGAGAATGTTTCCCGAAGAGTCTGATAAGGTTGGAAAAATATGCCAGTGGTCTTCCCGACATGATCCAAGGAAGTATGATGGATCAAAAGATCCGTACTTTGGCTGAACTCCAAGCTGAAAACAAAAGGAAATTTGAGGACACTTCAAGGAACAATGATGATATCAAATAACATAACATTTATACCATCATTTATCCTGAATAAACTACCTACTTTTATATAATTATTGCAAGAATTTGTACTTAATTGCTTAAAAGTGTTATTTACAGCAATTAAGGAGTGATTTGTGAAGACATGCTAAAAGACGCATATTTTGGAGCTAAAATGAAGATATTTAAAGATTGCTCATTTCTAACCAATACGCTGTATCCACAAAAAGAGATACGGCGTATCAGCGCCAACTCTTCACAAGAAAACACATACAAATAATTCCCAATACGGCGTATTCATGTTCTGCCATACGCCGTATCCAGCTGGATAGACATTGAAGATACAAAGATATTTATATTTTGGGAATGAATATTGTATTGATTTTAAAGTTTGCGCGCACTCCAAGGGAAACACCCCAATATGTCGTATTGGTCTGGCCCAATACGGCATATCCAGACTTTTTCAGAGGCTATAAATAGAAGACTAAAAAATGAGTTTTCAGTGTGCAAAATCATATTCTTCATACCATACACATAAAAAACGATTTTCTGAAGAAAAGAAGACCAACCAAAGGTCAAGCATCGATCACGATTCCATAGAAGACACCGTGTAATTCTTATACTCTTGTAATCATTTAATTTTTGGTATCGTTCGGTAAAATGTTTAGTTTACCTTGGTTATTTGATCACACTTGTATAATTACAATGGTTATAGGCTAATACCCTTCGGTATTAGCCATCTTAATGAAGATTTAATGTTTGGTTTGTTTTAAAATCGATTTTCTTAATTTATCGTTGAAAGTTTGATTATGTTTATCACATGATACTCATCTACGTGTTTAAATATGCGACCTATCATTCAACTGGGTCTAGTTACGCCTAACAAGTGAGCTAGATACTGGGATAGCTCTCCATATCGTGTTTTATATTAGGACCAATAGGATCACAAATAACCCGTTAAAGTGTTGTTTTAGGATAAGCCGGCTAAATATAAATTTAAAACTTGGTAATCAATAAATTGACCCTACACGACAGCACATCAAGTTTTTGGCACCGTTGCTGGGTTGTGCAAAAGTTTAACCTTTAATTTTATTAGTATTTCTAACCATTAGTTTAGAATAATTTAATTAGTGTAATTTAATTCTGTTTGTAATTAATTTAATTGTGTGTTTAAATTCCCGCATTATTTAATTGTTTTCTAAGTATTCTGTTCTGATAGATCAACTGATACGCCGTATCCACCAGTTGGATACGACATATCGACCTTTCTACTCAAAACAACATATTGATCTCTACAGTCTAAACAACGTATCTGTTCTTCTAAACAATATGGCGTATTCTGTATAATCAATACGGTGTACTGACCTTCAGCAGGCCATACGACGTATTCAAATTAATTGAATACGGCGTATTGATCATCTTATACAGTAACAATAGCTATTTTTGTATGTGATTTCCTGTTTTATTGTGTTCTCTCCTGAGAGGGCACACCCTACTGATCATTTTGTACTTATTCTAAAGAAACCATTTGACGAACAATGGCAGAACCTATTCTGAATAAAGCTCGAGCTGAACAAAATCTTGCTGAGCCAAGTATCAAAAGCAATGTGAAATATGAACTCGGTGAGGAATTATTAAAGGAGCTACGTAGTAACACTTACAGCGGAAGGGTTGAAGAAGATGTGGTCGGCCACATCGCTAGAATTCTTGAGATACTCTATCTGATCAAAATAGCCAGTGTGGACCCTTTTCAACTCCGCATGATGACTTTCCCTCTCTCCCTTTCTGGGGACGCAAGAAAATGGTGGATGAACGAGGGAGATGGAAAAATCAACACTTGGGAAGAATTGGTGAATAAATTTTTTAGTAAATTCTATCCCCTATCCTGTGCCAGCAATTATGATAAAATGTGCGACGATGATGAAGAAGGTCGTGATCCACTCGAATTCATAACCTAAAGGAACTCAAAATTCAAAGACCATAAAAAAGTTGATGAAACGACTAAACGCGCATTATTATATTCTTGGATAGAAGTGGGAAACAATGAAGGGACAATGGATGAAGTCGTATCAAGCGACGATAGAGATCATACTAATTCATCTATGATCACAAAACTCGAGATAAAGATTGGTGATGAATTCTTAAAAATATTGCATGACAACTCCTTCAATGGTGTTGACGGAAGTGACGTTACCGACCACATTGCAAAAGTGCTCGAAATAACCGATTGGATCAAAATTCCTAATGTGGATAAGGATGAACTTCGATTACACGTGTTCTCGAAATCACTTAGTGGAGATGATGAGAAATGGTTGAAAAGTGATGGAACAGCTACTACTTGGAAGGAATTGGGCAATAAATTCTTTCATAAATATTACCCATTATCCCATACCTACAAAAGCAAAATTCCAAATGACTTGGACCACGGATCAGATTACTTTGAATTTCTGTATTGGCTGGCATCAAAATTTGACAACTACTGGGAACTAGACAAGAACATCAAAAAGGGACTATGGGAGTTTTATGTGAATGAACAAACTAAAGGAACGATTGACGACCTCATCAAATACAATGAACCATGAGAGGAAAACAACAAAAAGACATGCTCAGATTTATTTTTCAAACCTTACTTGGATGCGCAAGATGGAAAAGACATTTATGAAATTATAGATAGAGATTATCTCCGATACCGATTCCCGCTTCATCATGACTCAGCACCAGACGTAGCGTGCTAGGCTCAGCCTAAAACTGAAGAATTCACTGTCGTACAATATTTGATAGGATCTTGTGAACAATTCATCACTGTGGGTCCAAGCAAGATTAGTATTGTGGGAAAAACCCCTGGCAGCATGTCTTGCATTTACCACGAACTCTACAAAAAAAAAGATCACGGATGGACCATAACGCACACCAAATATAACAACCTATAATTTTCCTCAGTGTAATTATCCATCTATTATATTTAATAAAACCATTTTCACAGGAATATTTTTGTTTTATACCAGCCATGATGTAACGTAACTTACATTACAAAAGTAAACGTGCTCACGCAACTACCAATTCCAATTCCATCAACGTTTATATCAAGTAAATTAATTTAAATTACACTAATTCTAGGGGTTAAGTTAATCTAATGTTAAAAACCAAAATATTAAGTAAAAATAAAAATTAAACAATTTCACTCCTCAGCAACGGCGCCAAAAACTTGATTGTGTCGTTGTAAGGTTGTTATTTTATTTATTCAAGTTTTACATTTATATTTTGCCGACTTTACCTAAAACAAAACTTTAACGGGCAGTGTACCCGATCAGATGTAGTTTCGTGGTAAGTAGGGTGTCGATCACTAAGAGCGAGAACGTTAATATTTAGTTCTATCAATATTTTGGTTAACTAAGCTAAGTTAATTTAAACTATGTTAACTCTATTCTATGTTAAACCTATGCTAAACCTATGTTAGTCCTAATTCTAATGGATAAAGGGGTTTTCAGTCTGAGAGACTGGCACATGTTTTTGTGGTAACTTAGATCAATCTACAACACAATAACACACGCAAGCAAATAGACAAAAGATAGACAAGAGGTCTAGCAGAATATAAGAAAACTGAATTAACCATGATTAATCCAATTAAAATGTTGGTTTGTTTATTTAGTGTAATGAGTGCTTATCTCGAGGCGGCATGTCATTCCAAGATTTAGGCGGTACTTCTTCCTAAAACCTAGACACACAGAATGTTAATACAAATATTCACGCAAAAACGATATTTATATTTAATGATCTTCATGTTTTGATAATAACAAATATAATGTCATACTACGTAAAAGTTTACGTAAACAAGTTATTTAGTCGAAAGTTTACTTGACGCCGACAAATCACTTAAGGTATGAATATGACATTATTAAACATAGTTAATGATCAAAGAAAAATATTATCATTTGCATAAATCTTTTCTAATCAAATGATTTAAGTTAACACATGATTAATTATAAGCTAGTTATATTAATCATGTAAGACAAAATAAGATTAACCATAAGTGGAAACAATCTTTCTAAATCTTTCCAAATCTTCCCAAATCTAGAAAATCTTTCCTTATTGGTGATAAGAAATATTTTCTTCTAGAAGAATCTATTAAACTAGTTTTAATAAGTACAAAACAATATTTTGTATAGATTTAGGGTTAATCACAAAATGACAAATGCTGTCCCAGCTCCACCCATGAATCCACCAAATACACGGGACGGATCCAGGGTATAGGAGATCCGTGAGTCACACGGATCATTTCCCTGGGATAAATTTTAATTTCAAAAGGTTTCTTATAAATACCAACCTTAAGCTTTCATTTTTCACAACTCTTGACAAATATTTTTACACACATATTTTATCTTTTGTATATTCTTTTATCATTATACTTGTTACATAATTCATTACAAGTGATCAACTCATTTCACTCTTTAGTGAAGAACACTCAAGAAGACGTCAAGCTTCAAGTGTTATTAGTTTAGTTGTGTCATCACGTTTGTGATAATCATTCATCTTGTATATCTTGTGTTGTGTGTTGTGTGTATCATACGTTTTTTTTGTATGATAGGTTTATTAGCCTCAAAATACATAGTGTGTTAGATGAGTTCTATCTTACAGTAGAACTCGTATTTTAGCTTTAGTACCGGAAAAATATTAGCGACGTGTACGGTTTTCTCCGCCTAAAGGGAGCTTGTTGACATAGTGAAGATAACTCTCAAGTTGGGTACTTGGGGAGTGGAGTAGGGCGAAAAGGTGCTTCGTAGCCGAACCACTATAAATCTTTGTGTCATTGGTTTGATCTTTCTTAACTTTACTTGCTTATATTTCATAGTTTGTTTATTTACTTATTGCATTGCTATCATATACACTTGTGTATATCTCTTGAATTCATATAAGTCGACAATCTAAGTTTTAATTTTAAAACGGTAAAAACTATTAAAACCCCCTTTTAGTTTCCATAATTTTACAAATTAGACGCAAGTGTACATTTTAACGATTATGTGTTTGCCTAAGTAGCAATAACCCTCTGAGCCTATTATCATGAACTATCAATTACTTGTTGTGAGCGTGAATGTTATAATGGATCTATTTGGGTTTGACATCCCCATTCGGGTGAGTCATGCTCATTGTGCCGGTATGCCGGACACAAATGTATACCATGTCAGATTTGGGATGTTTCGGGTTAGAACATCATCACGAGCAATGTTGGCAATTTATATTGCAATTCATACATGTTGAGCTTGAGTGTTATGAGCTTAGGGAAACGTAATTACATTTAGTGATGTTTGCATCTGTTGCATTATCATGGGGAAATCTTGCGGTCCTACATTATACATTTTACAAACTATGAATTCACCAACATTATTGTTGACGTTTTAAAACATGTTTTCTCAAGAGATCAATGAGGTACAAGACAAGGGATACATTGGTGGTCGTCATTTTGTAAGTCATATGCATCATTTTAAACGAAAAATTACATAAGCTACTTAACTAAAAATATAGGGAAAAGGATATGATGTGTGTGAGGTATGAGCTTGTATTTATAGCCCTACAATGATGCTTCTAGGTCTTGAGTTTGTTATACGCTCCCATGATCTCGTCCCTTCTGTTGGAAACACGAAAAGTGTCGGTCACTTCCAAGTTGTAATAGTCTTAGCTCGTAGTTTATGTAATAATTAGATTGGTAATCTAGTCCGGCCCAAGGCCCATGGGAGGCCCATCCTAGCCCATGGCCGGCCATCACATATGTATTTAATCCCTCTCCTAGCCTTGGAGAGGGGTTGGTTGTTCCATTTTTCCATATTCCATCTTTATACAATTCATCCATTTTCCATCCAATCTCTCTCTAACATCACAACCCACATCTCACTCTTGTTCTTGGTTTGATCATAAGATTACTAGAATTCTACAATTGGTATCAAGAGCCATGGAGTGGTGTGTTTAGTTTTTGTGTTTGATTTGTGTTCAAAAACCTTTACAAAGAGCAAAATAGTGATTCAAATTTTTTGGCTTAAAAACCTTAAAGTCTTCATTTTTATTGTTCCTATAGGGTTAGTAACACTAGTTGTACAAGAATTTTTTGCTAAAAACCATTAAAAATCGTGTTTTTTTGAGTTTTGAAAATTTGTGTTTCGTAGTGTTGGAACCAAACGAGAAGAACCGAAGTAGATAACCGAACTAGCAGAACCGAACGAGCTATTTACTTTGGGAGCCGAACTAGCTATTCTTATTTGGGAACCGAACGAGCTATTTTCTTTAGGAACCGAACGAGCTATTTACTTTAGGAACCGAACTAGCTAGGACCGAACTAGAGACAATCGAACTAGCAAGTATCTTTGACAGCCGAACTAGACAACCGAACTAGTCAGTTTCTTTGTCAACCGAACTAGCTATTTCTATTTGGGAACCGAACGAGATATTTACTTTGGGAGCCGAACTAGCTAGGACCGAACTAGAGATAATCGAACGAGCAAGTCTCTTTGACAGCTGAATTAGAATACCGAACTAGTCAGCTTCTTTGTCAACCGAACTAGCTATTTCTATTTGGGAACCGAACGAACTATTTTCTTTGGGAACCGAACTAGATAGGACCGAACCAGTTAGTTTTGTTTGACAACCGAACTAGTGAAACCAAATTAAATTTAAACTTAACAAACTCATTTCTAAATTATACGGTTCTTTCTTTGACTTGTAAAATCCCGTGAAACAAACACTTGTTTTCCCGGTTTTGTCTAGAATTGTAAAATCCCATGTAGTTTTAATTTCAAGACTCAACAATCACGTAACCAAAATGGAACAGTATATGATTGAATAGACCACATGGAAGATGATTCATGCATTTCTTGAAAAAAGGACCACTGTCTGTGCCTTCAATCACTATGGATGGAGTAACAAGGCATAAAGGAATATGTTAGAACTAGACTCCCGCTGAAGCCATTCAAGCAATTGCGACATCAAAGCCAATAAACAGCATTCTCCAAGGCCTACACAACTGAATCTATGCTCTTGTAAGTCAACATCGTGTGCAAAAGATTTTTGAGAGAAGATTAAACTGCGAGTGCAAGGAACGTCATTAACAAAACAAGAACTGAGTGCAAGCGTATGATGCATACGATAAAGTTCACTTACAAGAAAGGAGAGTCGCTACATAGTTACTACTTGGAGTATCACTCTGTTACTCCAATGAATGAACATCCTACAAGATGCCATTGGAGCAGTTTCAGTTAATAACCAAGTTCTTAACCACTCTTCCTGATGAATGGAGCCAAATTTGTTACGATGGTTAAATTGGTCAAAGACTTGCACACTACCAATGTTGATCAGCATGCTCATCTGCAACAACATGAACGACATGCAACTGAAGTTCGTTTGATGCATGAACGCAATCCTGATCCTCTTGCTTTAGTTGCATCTTACCAATTAACTCAGCCAGCTTATCAATCTCATCTACACACTCATCCACAGTCTCTACCTCAACATCACATTTCACGATATCAGCATTCACAGTTTGTTACACCTTATCAACATCCACAATTCTCAACCAATCAATCAACACCTCTTTCAATTACTTATCCAACAAATGAGTATCAATCCATAGTCCACCACAACGTTTATTCTCAACAACCATCAATTCCACAATTGGAATATGCTCCCACAACCTATCAACAACAACAACCTGAATTTTCTCAATCAGACTCTAGTCTAGTTGTTCCAGTGTTCCAAAAGGGGGATGATCCAATTGACGCAATTAATCACATGATGTCATTCTTAACTGCTGTTGTCACATCCCGGTATCCTACTACGAACAATCAGCTAAGGACTTCGTCAAACACTCGTCAACAAGCTACCATCTATGATGGAAAAGTGACTGTGCAACCTGTTCAGATATAAAGAAGAGGTTAAAGATTTGAAAGAAAAGCAAAATGTTGAAAATAGTTTTTCAGGATCAAATGAACAGTTTGACGAGATTGTATGTCTTAAGCAAAATCTTTTCGAACACGTGCAAGAAAAGGATTGTTTAATGAAAACAGTTTCTGAACTCACAAATAAGTTGAAATTAGAAGAAGACAGAAATATTGAAAGAGAAATTGATTTAGAAAAGAAAATCAAGCAACTTGACAACATCATTTTCAAAAGAGGTCAATCTGCGCAAACTGTTCTCCAAACCTCTCAGACAGTCATCACCCACAATGCTGCTTATCAAGCCGATGATCTTTGATTCGCTGATAGCGTATATATATATAATATACTCAAATGCAAGTCTCAACCAAATGCCCTTAACCAAGGCAAAAGGTCAAAATCTACACAAAGAGATTAAATATATAAGAATCAATAATAAAAAGATTACGCGGAAGAGATATTCCCGTTTGTCGTATGTCCCCAACGATGCTGCAATTGACAGTTAATCCTGGTTTGATGAGGGGAAATTGAATGATGAAGAATTATGATAGGAAAACACTGATATAATTACAACTAAAATCTAATTAAATAAAACAATTTTATTAGACTAGACGGGAAACAATATAGGAAATGGTGATCTTAAAAAAACTACGGGAAACAAAATTTTAGTTAAGGAAATCCTAAAAATTAAATCTATACTAAAGATACGTGGAAACAGAATCAGGTATCGCAGGAAACCTTAATACTAAAAATTAAGAAAATAAAGGACCTAAATTAAATAAAAAATCAAAAATTAAATCTAATTAATTTAATATGAAAATAAAGGAAAACTAGAACTAAAGAACTGTAGGTCGTTTGAATGCTAAACAAAAGAAACGGTAAAACCACCCGGTAAAAAGGGGTCTAAAAACTGAAATTTAAGAAAAATTAAGCCTAAAACTAAATTTTTATATTTTTCTTCCTAGACACTAAATTACGAAAAGGAAAATTTTTGTAAAAAGAAAAATAATTTTTTATTTATTTTTTGGATTTTTTTTTATATAAATTTTTTAAAGAATAAAATCTAATTAAAACTAAGAAAATAGAAAAAGACAAAAAATAAAAGTATAAAAATTCTGAAAAAAATAAAATTAAATAGAAGAAAAAAAGTAACAATTTTTCCTAAAAAATATAAAAATGCCCAAATTTTACTGTTTATATAAAAAGTAATTAAACTAATTAAATCTTAACCTAATTTATATTAATTAAATTAAATAAACTAACAAAGGTTAACTATAGGGACTAACAGTGAAAGGACAGCAAGGACTAACGAGGAAACAACAAACTGACAAGGGGGACTAACAATTATAACTATAAAAGATCAAATTACACAAACAGTCCCTGAGCACCACCCCGATTACAAGCTTAGTCCAAAGTGCTTATTTTGCAAAAGCTATAAAAGCAAAGTTGTTAAGGGGACTTAGGAGAACATTTTCATAAAAGGTGCATAAGCTGAAGTGAACTTAATAAGCCAGAAATGTGAGCTTTTTGGACTGCAGAACCTAAATAAGCTTATAAGCTTATTTTTCTTTCTTATTGGGATTTAAGCTAGCAAAATAAGCTAAAACTATGGGGGACAGATAAATAGGGAGAGGGGGAGTCCTAAATATAAGCTATGAAATCTAATAAGCCCTTAAAATAAGCTGGGATAACCTTAAGCAATATTACATTTTAATAAGAAAAAACAGAAAAAGGTGACTTAAAGCCTAAGATTAAGCTACACTAAAAAGCAAACTAAAGGAAATAAGCTGGAAAACTAAGAAGGGACCTACAAGCTACATGAAAAAGCAAGAAATATCTAGTGCATAATAACTAAATAAGCTAGAAAAGTGGGGCTTGAGTCTTTTAGGTGCTCAGCACGCAGGGAAAATAAGGCATTATGTTAAGAGCCTTTTTGTGGCTTATTGAAATAAGCTCTCATGAGCTTTTTAGAGCCAAAAACAAACCTCAAACAGATTAACAAGGGATGCAAATGAGCTTATTTGCAAAGCGAACAAGAGAACCGAACTAGAACACCGAACAAGATAACCGAACGAGCAGTTGCATAGGTTGAACCGAACAAGCTTCATCAGTGTCAACCGAACGAGTGCTCTATAGTTGAAACCGAACGAGTGTTCTCTAGTTAGAACCGAACGAGCGTTCTCTAGTTAGAACCGAACGAGTGTTTTTCACTAGTTAGAACCGAACGAGTGGTCTCTAGTTAGAACCGAACGAGAGGACCGAACGAAAGGACCGAACGAGAGGACCGAACCAGTGAAAATAACTTAAGTTTAAACTTAACAAACTCAATTTTAAATTATACGGTTATTTCTTTGATAAAATCCCGTGTAGTTTCAATTCAAGACTCAATAATCACGTAACCAAACACAATTTCTTTCTACCACCGATCGATCAATTTGTAATCTTTTGATATCATAATGACGACTCTTGCTGATAAATCACTTCTTTCTGGAGGAGACAACAAACCACCGATGCTTGAAAAACACTTATATGATTCATGGAAAAGCAGAATGGAACTTTATATGATGAATAGACCACATGGAAGAATGATTCTTGCATCTGTTGAAAAAGGACCACTTGTTTGGCCTTCAATCACTGAGGACGGAGTAACAAGGCTAAAGGAATATGTTGAGCTAACTCCAGCTGAAGCCATTCAAGCAGATTGCGACATCAAAGCTATAAACATCATTCTCCAAGGCCTACCAACTGAAATCTATGCTCTTGTGAGTCAACATCGTGTGGCAAAAGATCTTTGGGAGAAGATTAAACTGCTGATGCAAGGAACATCATTAACCAAACAAGAACATGAGTGTAAGCTGTATGATGAATTTGATAAGTTCACTTACAAGAAAGGAAAGACGTTGCATGAGTACCATTTGAGGTTCACTCTGTTACTCAATGATATGAACATTTACAAGATTCCATTGGAGCAGTTTCAAGTGAACACCAAATTCTTAAACACTCTTCCTGATGAATGAGCAAATTTGTTATGATGTTAAATGGTCAAAGAACTTGCCACACTACCAATGTGATCATACTTTAATGATATCTGCAACAAACATGAACGACATGCAAATTTGAAGTTCGTTGATGCATGAACGCACCCTGATCCTCTTGCCTTTAGTGGCATATCCCTCACAATTATCTCAGCCAGCTTATCAATTCCATCTACACAATCACCCACAGTCTCTATCTCAAAACATCTCATTTCACATATCAGTCTTCACAGTTTGTACACCTTATCAACGTCAACAATTCTCATCCAATCTTTAACACCTCTCTAAATTACTTATCCAACATATGAGTATCATTCCCGGTCCACCAAACAGTTTATTCTCAACAACCATCAATCCCACAATTGGAATATGCTCCCACAACCTATCAACAGCAACAACCTGAATTTTCCCAACCAGACTCCAGTCTAGTTGTTCCAGTGTTCCAGAAGGGGGATGATCCAATTGACGCAATTAATCACATGATGTCATTCTTAACTGCTGTTGTCACATCCCGGTATCCTACTACGAACAATCAGCTAAGGACTTCGTCAAACCCTCGTCAACAAGCTACCATCTATGATGGAAAAGTGACTGTGCAACCGGTTCAGGGGAGACAAACTACTTATGCTGCTGGAACAACAAGAAAATACACACCTGGTGCAAGTGGTAGCAACACGGGGAAACAACGGACTGTTATTTGTTACAATTGCAAAGGGGAGGGTCATATTGCCAAGCAGTGCACTAAGCCCAAGAGAAAAAGGGACGACACATGGTTTAACGATAAAGTATTGTTGGTTCAAGCTCAAGCCAGTGGTCAAGCTTTAACAGAGGAAGAAATAGCATTGGCAGATCCAGGACTTCCTGATATTCAAACCTCTCAGACAGTCATCACCCACAATGCTGCTTATCAAGCCGATGATCTGGATGCCTATGACTCTGATTGTGATGAACTCAATTCAGCCAAGATTGCTCTCATGGCCAATCTCTCAAGGAATGGCTCAGATGCACTCATTGAGGTACACAATCAAGATAATCTGAACTATGACTTATTCAATCAAAGTGAGCAGATCATGACGTCTTCTGAACAGTCTAATGATGTGAGTCAGTCAGAAACTGACATAATCAGTGATAGCAATATCATTCCTTATTCTCAGTATCTGAGTGAAACACAACAGGAAACTGTCCAGAATTCTAACTCTTCTGCTCAACAAGATGTCCTGATATTGTCTATGTTTGACCAATTAACTACCCAAGTGACGCATTGCACCACTGTTAATAAAGCTTTGACTACCGAGCTTGACAGATATAAAGAAGAGGTTAAGTTTTGACACCCTATGATCCAAATCTCTTCTATGTCCTTCTTGACCTTATCCTCATTCATATTTTTACTTAGAGATTTAATTCTCTCTTTAAACTTCTTTATGACCGTGTCTTTCTCTTGGGACTGAGCTTTCAATTCATTTAGTTCAAAATATTGATCAAAACTTGGAGCACTTTGATTTGAAACATAATTTTCTCTTTGAAAAATTTCTTGATTAAGTTGAGTGT
>BQNB010170985.1:0-12133 GCA_026074375.1 Tanacetum coccineum | reverse complement strand
AAATCCTAAAAGCTCCAACCGAAGCATTAAAACCTGAAAACCTCATTGCTGAAGATGTTAGATGCATGCTCTGAAAAGACCTTACAAAAGAAAGGTTGGAACCCCGTGCAGACGGAACTTTATGTTAAACAACAGGATTTGGTTACCGTGTTATGGCAACTTAAGGACTCTAATCATGCATGAATCTCATAAGTAAAAATATTCTATTCACCCGGGTTCTGACAAGATGTACCAGGACTTGAAGCAGTTATATTGGTGGCCTAACATGAAGGCAGATATTGCCACTTATGTTAGCAAGTTCTTGACTTGTTCTAAATTCAAGGAAGAACATCAAAAACCTTCTGGTTTGCTAGTCCAACCAGAGATTCCAGAATGGAAATGGGAGAAAATCACCATGGATTTCGTGACTAAACTCCTTAAGACGGCAAACGGTTATGATACCATTTGGGTAATCGTTGATCGTCTTACAAAAGCTGCTCACTTCCTACCCATGAGGGAAACTGATCACATGGAGAAGTTAATGAAGCTTTACATAAAGTAAGTAGTCACCCGACATGGTGTGCCTGTTTCTATTATCTCCAATCGTGATGGTAGATTTACATCACTATTCTGGAAAGCACTTCATAAGGCTTTGGGAACTCGATTGGACATGAGTACGGCCTATCATCCCCAAACTGATGGTCAAAGTGAAAGGACCATCCAAACCTTGGAAGACATGTTACGCGCTTGCGTGTTAGATTTCGGAAAGAATTGGGATAGACATTTACCGTTAGTGGAATTCTCTTACAACAACAATTATCATACCAGCATAAAGGTTGCACCATTCGAGGCACTGTATGGATGAAAGTGTCGATCACCCTTGTGTTGGGAAGAAGTTGGAGATGCTCAACTTACTGGTCTTGCAATAATTCATGAAACCACTGAGAAGATCATCCAAATCAAAAGCATAATCCAAGCCGCTCGTGACTGATAGAAGAGCTATGCACACATTAGACGTAAACCAATGGTATTTCAAGTTGGTGACCGGGTCATGTAAAAAAGTTTCACCTAGTAAAGGGGTTGTGCGTTTTGGCAAATGTGGGAAGTTAAACCCTAGGTATGTCGGTCCTTTCAAGGTGATCGAGAGAGTCAGAACTGTTGCCTATAAACTTGAGCTACCACAACAATTAAGCTGAGTTCATAACACGTTCCACGTGTCAAATCTGAAGAAGTGTATGTCCGATGAATCACTTGTGATTCCGTTAGAAGAACTACGTGTTGATGACAAGCTCTACTTTGTGGAAGAGCCAGTAGAAGTTATGGATCGTGAAATCAAGCAATTGAAGAGAAGTCGCATTCCCATCATTAAGGTAAGATGGAACTCTAAATGTGGTCCTAAGTTTACCTGAGATCGTGAGGATCAATTCAAGAAGAAATACCCACATCTTTTCACCAAGACCGCATCGTCGTCAAGTGTTGCGTCTTAAGCCTTGAGGACAAGGCTCATTTAACGGGGTAAGACTATAACACCCCATGTTTTTAGGTCATATTACGATTTCAATAATTCTATTTCCTCTCTATTTATAACATTTTTACGTACTTACTCTTATTGTAAATCTGTCACATCCCGCCAAGGCGAAAACACGAGGCGTAAACAAGAATGGATATCATCACAACACATGGTGTCTATATAGAGAATACTAAAATACCTCATGAAAAACATTTCTTTATAACGTCAACATAATGTTGGTGAATTCATAGGTTTGATTAATTCGTATATTGTTGGACCACAAGATTTCCAAAGTGTTCTGATTAATGGCAACGATACATGACTTAATTAATGTAATTACGTTGCCTCCTAAGCTCATGCAATGAAGCTCGACCATAAATGAATACCATATAACATGGCCTATTATTGCCCGTAATGATGTTCTAACCGCAACATTCTAATGTTTCGGACATGGTATACATTCGCTTGTCCACGTGATAGCTAATCACAATTCCGAACGGGGTGTCATCCAATAGATATATTCATAACATGTAGCCGCTCACAATCCAGTATCTGACAGATTTCATGTTTATGGGCTCAACTAGGGTTATCGTTCTTATAGGCAACATCGTACTCATAATGTAAAAATTATTCAATTGTGTCCAATTATATAACTACAGTGATTGTTTCCTCACTATAACTTATTAAACAAATCCATGTAAAACGTATGGGGCTTATGAACTCACCATGAGTGGAGCGTATATCATAAGTAGATTTCACAGACAAATGGTCCAATGGGTAATGATCGATTGCAACCTTAATTCCAATATAGAGTCGTTATTGTAGACTAATCTACATTGGGTATACTACACATTTATATTTCATATATACTACATACCAACATACTAAATCATTTTAGTGAAATGTCGTTAATATGTTAAAACGTTTATAACAGTTCGATAGTTAACTATGACGCAAATATTTCTGCCGTTTTAAGCCTGTTTCTTACCGTTTGTATGTCTCACGCTTTTCGTTATGAGACATGAGTATATCAACATTTACATTTTTCATATTTTTGACCTATGGTGATGAACAGTACTTTTACTGTTCACACCAGTTATAAAGTTATTTTTATAGTTTTAGTTATCGTAAAACCCGTAAATGTCGTATTTTATTCGTTATAGCTCCGTTTTTAGCGATTCTTTCGAGCACGATCTCGTAATTGAATGGTCTTATTTATTTATGAGGTTTAAAAAAAAACATAATATTCCTGATAAGAAAGTAACTTTTATAAATATAGTTTTTCAAAAGTATTTTTATTACTCTACTAAGTATATAAAAACTCGCGTTAATTCATAACTTCTTCGTTTGTATTGAAAAAATTACGTTCTTTATTATTTTGGAATCCTAAAAAAATGTGTGATTTAATAAAAATACAACCTTCTTATTTGTAGAATTTGTTATAACAAGTTTTTATAAAAATTCTTTTATGCTCCGGTTATTATCCGTAAAACTCGTAAACTACGTATCTTTTTCGTTATTAATTGTTTTTCAAGTTCCTTATATGCCGGAATCGTCATGAGACGTAGGACTGCTTATAAAATATAAAATCATGCCTAAATTTCATGCAAGTAGTCCCTAAATATCCTTTTGAGGTTATTTGTATAACTTTGTTTTTTACTTTTTAACTTCATATTTACCACAAGCCTTTTTATAACCATATATAATCATATGTCTTACAATATATTAGTGTCCATTAGGTCCATCATTGTCCAAAAAATGTCCAAGAAAATACAAGATCCTTTCTGATCCACACTTATTTATATAAGGAACGTTCTATGTATTACTTTAACTAAACTAGTTTTATACATGAACTTTTTATAATACACCTGAGTGTACAAGACTTATTCTTACTATTATAACATCATATTAGCAGCCATATAAACATAATTAAAAATTCCTATGAAGCAAGATTAACAAGTCTTTACACACTTTTACTTATACTTATTTAGTTAAACTTGAAAACCCTAATTTGCTATATACACTTTTTATACTCAAATCAACATGTCAATAATTATAATCCCATTAAATCATTGATTTTACCAATCACTCTAAAATATGAAAAAGTGTTCAAAATGAATGTCACTAGTAAAAAACTCTTTTTACATGTTTAAAAAGTCCTAATGGGTGTATTTCTGTATCATAGCGCTTACTAAAATGATAAATGTAAGGACATAAAGAGTTTTAGATGACCTTAATGAGATGTATGATGATAACCAACACAATATAAACCCTTGTTTAGATGAAAAACTAAAGCTTGCACACTTGGAAATACCCTAGTCTTTCCAGCAAACGAAAACCCTTATTTGCAATTACTTCGCTTCACAATACTTGTAAACCGTTTAACCAAACCCTTGCAAACACACTTAGGTTATACATAGGTGAGATGTGTGAATGCTTGTGATGGTCTTAGAAATCAAGTTTATGGTTTGTGTAAAAAGAGGGTTTGTTATGTCGTGGCCTATAAGAGAGGAGATAAGGGAGTGTTGTTTTGATTTTTGGCTAAGTGTTGAAGTGTTATGTTATCTCTCTTGGTTATACTAGACTCTATATGTATCAATAAGACTAGTTAAACAAGGTGTATCATGGAAGTCTTGAGAGACACGCTTGAGTGTTTCATGGAAGTATTATTGGGTCAATGGTATGGGTTTTACTTGAAGAAAGAAGTCTATGGTTTTATAAGTTGGTGAATGTACTATGCAAGTTGCAATATTTTTATGATACTTTCTTTTGTATCTTTGCTAAACTCAGGCCATATAGAAGATTAGTATGATATATTTTTGTGTATTTTTTGTGTACTTGGGTATAAAAGTGGATATTGGTTTGAGAGCGTGTAAATAGTCTTTGGTGGTTCCGGGGTATGCCTTCTCTAACGATTTTTTATCGCGAAAACTAAACAACTCTTACGCATACCAAATAAATGTAAAATGAACAAAGTTAATAATTATCGTCAAAATAAATTACTTAACACTTGCTGATGTAAACAATTTTAATTGTTTGACTGCCCGTTTACAATTGAAGGATCATTTTTAGTCTTACGCGATTTAACTTAACGTTTTATGATTTAAAACAAACGCGTCAATTATCTAAAATACATAGGAATTTATTGATGTTGTCAAATGACCCCAAAAACGAGGTGGTTATTGGCTCTTCCCCCCGTTAATGTGAGCTTGTCCGCAAAGATTAAGACGCGGGGCTCTATGACGCCGGCTTAGCGGTCTTCTGAATTGGTGTGGATTATTTCTTTACCAAATTGATCTTCGAGTTTCCCATTTGGTGAACTAGGACCTCTCCTAGAGTTCATCGAAACTTGGACTAACCGTGTAATGCGGCTTCGCTTCAACGTTTAACTTCACTCCGGTCCTTGATTTCATACCTGCTCCTCGAAAATTGATTGCTTGTCATCAAAAATGTTTGTCCATACAACGAAATTGGCTAATGGTTCTCCGTCGGCATGCACTTTCTCCAAGTTGGATTACATGACAATGTATTGTGAACCGTGCTCGCTGCTTGCGGAAGCTCAAGCTGGTATGCAACGGATCCAGCTACCATTTTCTAACACCCTTGTAAGTCCAACATACCCTAGGGTTTCAACTTCTCTATTTTCTAAACGTTCAACGACCCCCTTTCCCAAGCAAATCGTTAAGCATAACTTTATCCCTAACCTAAAATTACCATCAGTTTATGCTCTTATTAGACGCGTAACTCCTTTTGTCGATCATGCCGAGCAGCTTGCATTCTCTGCATTGATTTGGAAAAATCTTATAGTTGTTTCTTGCACTATTTCTGGACCAGTGAGTTAAACTTCTCCAACCTCGGCCCAACAAATGGGTGAACGACACTTTCGACCATAAAGTGCTTCAAATGGTGTGGCCTTGATGCTAGCGTGATAGCTATTGTTATATGATAAAACTGCGACTATATTGGCACATGGTTATCCCAACCCTTTTCCTCAAATCGTTATGCATAGAACGCAACATATCCTTTAATGAGTTTGAATCGTCTCTCGCTTTTTCGTCTGTTTGTTGGATGGTTACGCATAGACGGAGTACTATAGAGTACTCATATCCAGACTCTAGTTACCACAATCTTTGATGTAACTACTCCAGATAAATTTGATGCGAACCTAAGGTCATGTCACAAATAATCAGAGAGGTTATTCCATACCTCGTGATACATCCTTTTGGGTCATATTCTTGCAAGTTTATCCATCGGATCTGTCTCTCCATCGGTACAAAGATGCGGCCTAGAGTGAGTCGGTCAAACAATCACACAAATAGGTGTCGTAGCCTCTGATGACGACTTAAGAAGCTTTTATTGTGACAAAATCCATAGTGGATGTTGTCTCACTTCCATTGAGGTTATATGGTCCCCCAGATTACCACCCTTATCTCGGGGGTTTGTACCATCAATCCTGATGGCCTTTGATGTTTTTCTTGACCTTGCATAAGTCAAACATTTGCTAACTCTAGTAGGCGATGTTTGCCTTCATTTTTTGGGCCACCCAATATAGATTATTTCATGTCTTTGTACATCTTATTAGAACATGGTATGGATAGAATAATATGTCTTGTCGGGAACAACGTGCATATCACAGTCCTCAAATCACCATAGCATAGGCAACCAACTCTTTGCCGTTTAGACATAGAGTTTACCTTCGCGCGGTTCCAACTATTTTGTTCCTTAGCTTCTCCGGATCTTTGGATTTTTTCAAACCAACATACCTCCAATCATTCTTTGTTCTTGATGTTCTATGGTTTTCGTTTATGCTCCAGTTTGAGCATCCAAAATTTGTTTTGGAGATTCACAACCTATAGTCATGTCTACGGCTCTAACCCCTTAGTGGTGGCTCTCTGTTCATCCTGACTCAAGAGGCGGTCAGCGACAACATTTGCTTTCTCTAGGTGATAACTGAATTCTCGCAATTCGTAATCACTAAGAAATTCTAACCAACGATGTTGCCTCATATTCAGCTCCTTTTGATTAAGAATGTGTTGTAGACTCTTGTGATCTGTGAACATCGTACACTTGGTTCCGTACAAATGGTGTCTCAGAGTTTTAGGAGAAATCACTACCGCTACCAAGTTCCAAATCATAGTCGTATTTGTTTCTCATGAATTTTCAGTTTGGCATGATGCATAAGCAATCACATTCCTCTCTTTGCATCAACAGCAGCGCCCAAACCTTTGATCGATGCATCGCAGTAAGTATACGATTAAAATCTTCACTTCCTTCAGGTAAGGCCAGAATTGGTGCACTACACAACTTCTTCTTCAACAGTTGGAACGTTGTTTCTTGTTTGTCACCCCACTCAAACTTAACCTTCTTCTGAGTGATACTTTGGTATTGGTTTATCTATTCTTTGCAAATCCTTCGTATTGAATCTTTGATAATATCCACAAGCTAAAAATTGGTCGAAAATCTCCATTGGTTTTTTGGTTTTGGTTTTCTTATTTTTTTTTGTGTGTTGTTGTTCTGTTGTTTTTGTTGTTTTGGTTGGTTCGCTTTTTTAGTTGTTTTTTTGTGTCCTGTGGTTTTTTTGTTGTTTTTATTTGTTTTATTGTTTGTGTTTTGTTGGTGGTTTTGGGTGGTGTTTTTTTGTTTTTGTTTTGGGGTTCTTTTTTTTTGTTGTTTTTTTTTTTTTTTTTGTTTTTTTTTTTTTTATTGGTTGTTTTGTTTTTTGTTTTTGTTGGTTTGTGTTTTTTTTTTTTTTTTTTTTTTTTTTTTTGTTTTGTTTTGTTTGGATTTTTTTTTTTGTTTCGTTTTTTTGTTGTTTTTGGGTCTTTGTGTTTTTTTGTTTTCGTTTTTGGTTTTTTTTTTGTCTCCCCGCGGGTTTTGTTTGGTTTGGTTTTTTTTGTTTTTGTGTTTTTGTTTTTTGTTTTTTTTTTTTGGGTTTGTTTTTTGGTTGTTTTGTATTGGTAGTTTTTGTTTTTTCTTTTTGTTGGTGCTTGGGTGTTGGACTTTTTGTGTTTTTTTAGTTTTGTCTTATTTGTTCTTTTGGTGGTTTTTTTGTGTGTGGTTTTGTTTGTGTGATTAGGATGATGCCCAATTCTTGAATGGTTCGATCTTGGCAGGCGGTCCAGTTAAATACCCTGGCTTATAAATACGTGACAAGGAATATACTTGAGGAATCCAAAAATTCACACTTGGAAAATTTGGCATTACAGCTTCTTTCTTAAGACTCAAGTACTTAAACTTAAGGTGCTCTTCGTGTTCTTGCTTATTCTTCGAGTATATCTGATTTTTCTCATCGGATAAAGACAATTATGATTTATCCAATATATGGTTTGCACAACTGATCATACGGTCCATGAATACGGCAGGTGCATTTGTCAGAACACAAATGGCCATCATAACTTGAATTTCATAATGGCCCATAACGAGTTCTAAAAGCGGTCTTCAGGAATGTCTTACTTCTCGAAACCCTCAGTTGGTGAAAACCAACCTTAGGTTGTTCTCCTAGAGTAGACACCTCGTCTCTTAAAGTCTGATCAAATAATCATTATTCTTGGGAGCGGATAACGGTTACTTCACGTCAGTTTTATTCAAGTTCTCGGTAATCAATGACAGTCGAAACGATCCTCTTCTTCTTGAACAAACTAGGACCAGAGCTCCCCAGGGTGTGGAACTAGGTCTTATAAAGCCTTTGTCAGATAGTTCTTTTAGTTGCTCTGACAACTTTTTCATTTCAGAAGGTGCCAATTGATAAGGCGACGGATGCTAGGGTGCTAGCACCAGGTTATCAATCGATTGAAATTCCACTTGTCGATGTCGGAGGAAAGACCCGGGCAAGTCCTCAGGGAATACATAGGAAAATCTGGGTGATTGGTTTACTACTTCAGTCGCTTCTTCTACGACTCTTGTCTTCCGTTCCTTTGTATTAATGTATTGAGTATTGCACCCGCCCCCCCCCCCCCCCCCCCCCCCCCCCAAAACGACTGGTCATCCTTTTAGCATGTATTCTTGTGTTTTGGTGTACGAGATAATGTGCAGACGATCCTCGTGTCCCCGGTTGCTTCCGTCACCGTGAATAATTAATGTTTCATTTCCCTAGGGGATACGAACGATCTTCTCGGCACACACAATGATTGCTTGGTACTTTACCAACCAATCCATACCAATTATAGCATCGAAACTACCAAGTTCTTAGGCATTAAATTTATGTTGAATGGGTGGTTCAGGATATTTAATGTACAACCCTTAAGGATGGTGTTCAACCCAATTATTCTCCCGTCGGCTAGTTCAACGTCATAATAGTGATCTAATGCAGTTGGTGTGATATTAATTTGGGAGCTAAATGCAGTGGATACAAAACTTCTATCGGCACCAGTATCGAATAAGATAGATGCATCAGCGGTTGATTTGTTCTTGAAGGAGGTACCCATCACGACGTTGGAGTCTAGGTTTGTCCCTCCATGCCCTACCGCATACACCTTGGCTGGATCATTGCCACCTCCAACTTGGTTACCATGATTGTTGTTATTCTTCAGCTTGGGACATTCCCTCTTGAAGTGTCCTTGGACTCCACACTCAAAACAAGTAGGCTTCTGACCCGACCCAGTGCCCCTCTGATGGTTAGCATTGTTAGCATTTGCCGTACTTCTACAGTCACGAGCAAAATGGCCAACTTTGTTGCATTTGTGGCATTTAGGAGCACATGGACCATCATGGTGATAATTGCATTTTGAGCATAGGGGTTTAGATCCCCCGTATGGCTTCTTTTCACCCGATCCCGCAGTGTAAGCCATGCCAGTGTTCTGCCTCTTGTTCTGTTGTTGTTGTTGGTTCTGAGTGTTCCTTGAGGTGTCCTCAAACTTCCTTTTACTCTCTGTCTGACGGTCAGCAAAAGTGCGGATCCTCTTATCCATCACTTCTATTGCCATTTCAGTTGCCTCTTGCATTGTCTTAGGCTTGGATGATACTACACTTCCATGGATCATGTCGGGTAAGCCACCGACATATTTCTCAATCTTGTCAGATTCTTCAGGAAACATTCTACCACACAGCAGTGCCAGTTCCTGAAAATGTTGGTTGTACCCTATCACATCGGTACCTTTCACTTTCAATTCCCACAGTTCAACTTCGAGTTTCTTAATCTCGGTCCTTGGGCAGTACTTGTCAGTCATTTTCTTCTTCAGTTCAGTCCAGGTCATTGCATAAAGCAAAATGTCATTCCAACAGTCTAATTGGAGTTTCACCCATGTTAGAGCATTTCCCAGAAGAGTACAAGTGGAGAACTTGATTTGGTTTTCCACAGAACAGTTGCTTATGCGGAACACAGTTTCCATTTTCTCAATCCATTGAGTCAATTCGACAACTCCTTTTGTGCCTTTGAAAATATAGAGGTTGGGCTCTTCATGAAGTCTTGGGTAAGTGCACTACGAGTGGCTCACTCGTTTCTCCTAGCACCTATTCCTGAATTGTGGTTGTCGACGCCATTGTGTTTGATCACGATGTGACAAAACTGGCCAATAAACGCCTTGGACATCATTGCCTAAAGTTGGGCATTAGTGACAGTGGTAGTGGTGACGGGCTGTTGTGGCCGGTGTTTGTTTCTGGGTTTAACCTCGTGGTCCTTCTTTTTGGTGTCCATTTTTTCTAATCACAAGAAAATATAATACCCGTTAGATTTCATAAAATCATAACCATGACATGACATATACCCAATAAGTAAAAATGAGATCACATCACATAGTGAAATATACAATTGAATTGTAATTAACAAAGATATAACCAAATCGACATTCATTCACAACAAATTCGATTACAGACATGACATAATACCACCATTCCATATATAATTTGGAAAAATCATCATGATGGTTCAATCAAAATGATCACACGATTGTTTACAAGATAAAAGAATATCTACACCTAAAGCCATACTAGCCAGGATTGAACCCGTAATAATTAGTAGGTTGTACAAAACAACTAGCCATAACAGAATCTAGGAACTGCTACTAGCCTCCTCCGGTAGCTCTGGCTGAGCAGGATCTTTGGCGGGTCCCTGCTGTCTCTCAAACTCTGTCATCTGAGTCTGAAGTCTCTTTATCAGCTTCAGTGCCTCTGTGAACTGCTTCTGCCTCCTGTGATCTGCCACCAGCATCTTTGTAATCACCGTCTGTCTCCTACGGTCCGCTAACTGTAACTCTCTAATCTTTTACTACTGAGCTAACACTGTGGTACGTAGCGACATAACCTCTGCACGCGCAAGGTCACTCGCATCTATGGATCATCCCCAAGCCTCTCGGGACATCCTAGCCTCAGTCTCCATGAGTCTAGCAGTACGTGCATGTGCACGCCTATCCCTATAAAGCATGTTGAGCCGACCAGCCATCAGTTGTCGCCCAGACTGCTCATCATCCAACCTCGTATAAACCTTGTCTATATCCTGCCTAACCCTAGTCTCAAACTCTGTCATCATCTGGCTAAGCTCTGCCACCTCAGTAACCACTTGCATGGCCTCAACTATCTCATCCCAATAGTCAGTGATCCCATATCCAACATCTCTCTCTAGATCACGCCTGATCTCCCTATCTATAGTGGCAACAAAACCATAGTCTGCCTTAAGACCTCCAACCAGTCTAGCAACAGCAGCAGACGAGCTCTCTCCGACCTCGTATCTAGGACCAAGAGCGATACCTAACCTCTTCTGAGGTGGTAAGGTAACCTCGGGTCTGTCTGCTCTACGGTCAGTAGAGAGTAAATGTAAAGGTGGTATCCCTGATGATGGTGCATCTGGTCTGGTGTAGGAGAGTATGATGGGTGGTGGTAATGGTAGTGAATAGGAAGTGGATGCAGCCTCGGCTCTCAGCCGGATCATCGCAGCTAAATAGCCCAACGGACGAATAGGAATAGCAGGTGGTGATGGAGATAACACAGGTACTGGTGATGATACTGGTAGTTGTGGTGAGGGAATCTGAGGTAGTGGTGGTGATATTGGTAGTGGTGATAGTATCGGGGGTAGCGGTGGAGAAGGTATCTGGGGAAGTGGTGATGACCATGGGGAAAGTGGTGATGATGATGGAGTAGATATAGCAAGAAGTCTGGTAACCTCTGCATCAGACCAAACTGGTGTAGGTACTGGAGCTAGAATAGAAATCCTAGTTGTAACGCGATATGTAGGGTGTGGTGGTGGTGTGGCCGCACACTCGTAAGTCTTGAACGGCTCTGTCTCCTCCGCAAATGGGGCCTGATCGGCAGCTGATAAAGCAACAGCTGTGCAGTCAGCAGGAGCTGGGTGCTCCTCCTCCTCCTCATCATCAGCGGCCTCGATGTCAACATCATCATCCTCTGATGATTCATCCTTGTCATCGCCATCATCTCCTCTGTCGGCATGATAATCGACAGGATCCTCCTCAGGGTCCTCGTCATCCTCCTCCTCCGGATCCGCCTCAGGATCGAACTCCGGAACATAATCTGGTGACTGAGCAGTGGGTGAGGCAGCAGCAGGCAGTGGCTGCTCCTTAGCCAGAAACACCTCGTCCTCCTGCGGCATATAATCGGGATATACCGGCTTTGGGACAAAATCTGGTAGGGGTGGTGACTGTGGCTCCTCGGGGCTAGGTATGTAGTCTGGTGATGGCGGGGCCTGTAAGGCGACCT
>BQNB010170984.1:0-13617 GCA_026074375.1 Tanacetum coccineum | reverse complement strand
GGGTAGTATATCTTTGATATAATCTTACCTACTTTTGCCCGTTGTTCTTACGTACCCCGTTTTCCCACCAAAATTTTTAAAAAAATGAAAAAAATTTAAATTTTTTAAAAATAAAATAAGTATTTTGTAACAATTTTGACTTTCCTGCTGGGTAGAATAAGAGTAAAATTTGACCCGATCGAGCGTGTTGAGCTCTAGCTTGTTCCTTAACTTTTAGGCTAAGCGTTCGCGGAAATTCGTGAGGAACGAAAAATGATAGAGTTAAGTATGAGTTGGATGCTAAGCAAGGATTATTTGGAAATCTTAAGAGCTCATGTATGTAATTTGTGGCTTTTTCTCCCATAAGCTCTTAACCGGATTAATATACGTGCTATTTTTAGAGATTAAACTTAAATCAACAATTTTTATGTAGAGTATAGCATAAATTTTAGTCTTAGTTCAAACTTATACTTGAATTTTTCAAAAAGAAGTTTTCTCTATATAAAGTAAAAAAAAATGAAAAATGAAAATATATATATATATATATATATATATATATAAAAAAATATAATAATAATAAAAGCTGTGGGTTGATAAAAGTTTACTACCTCTTGCCGGCTCACAACCGATGTGGTAGTCTTCTAAAGAAAGCCCATAGTAAGAATAAAAATCCGAGACTGATAAAAGTTTGCTGCATCTTGCCGGCTCACAACCGATGTTGCAGCCTTCTAAAAGGTCGAGGGTTACAATTGCATAAATGTCTAATATTAAGTTTAAATTAATAAATAGATTTCTTTTTGTTAAATTCAAATATGCTTTTGAACTTTGACTATTCTATTTTATAAGCTATGAATATTCGGGAAACCTGAGAGTTTTTGAAACCTAATGTCCGTGAGTCCCGATATTAGTCTCTGTGGGGTGTCAAAAGCCTGGTCACTTAGCCGCAAGGTTGGGATGTGCCGAGACGAAAGTCGCTACATGGGATGATCTCGTCTTCAAACTCATTATTCTTGGGTGAAACGTGAAGCATAGTATTTTGCAAAAACGTTGATCCATGGTTGAAATTCAAAATAGCACATTCACTTAAGATATAATAAATGTCGGGAGTAAAAAGTTTACAAGTTGCAAATATGAGTAGTGTTAACATCTTAACTGATATTTAGTTATGATTTCATTTTAAGCTTGGTTTGGATAAGTGAAAAGTCGGGGACGATGAATTTATCCTTTTTAGGGCATTCTCGGATCGAAATGCATCTTGTTCTATGATCCCTAACAGTTATGTAAATAACGAAAGTCGAAATATTCTAAGTAAAAAAAAAGTTTTATCAAAATAGGAAAATGGGGTGTTTTATAACTTGTGACTTCTTAACTCTCCCCACAAAAGTCTTTGCTACTTTTCAAAGATTTAGTTTGGGGAAGTTTTGAGGTATTTGGTTATAGAGCATATAATATTGCGTGAGGACACGCAATCGCTTAGTTTGGGGAATTTTGATATGTGTGAAAACACATATCCTTTTTATATCAAAAATGTCCCTTAAAAAAGACCAAAATTGTGCATAAAATGCTTGTATATTGCTTGTTTTGTCTTTGTGATTGTGTAGGTATGGATAAAGCAAAAATCACAAGAAACGGAAGAGCACACAAGAGCCGGAAGTTTGCTATCAAAGGTCAAAAGTCAACTCAAGTCAACCTTTGGTCAACCAAAGTCAACTCACTAAAAGAAAAAACCGAAAAATCCTAAAAACAGCCCCTCATTTTTAACCATATTTCACAAAATACCCTAAAAGCCCTAACACCGTTAGTCTTTTTATTAATAAAGACTAACGGTCGTTATCTTTATTATAAAACCCAAAACCATAAAACCTTATAACCTGTTACCCTTAAACCAAGCCCAAATTAATTTCCTTGGCCCAATCTTTTGTATAAGCCCAAAAGTCAAACGAGTAAGAGCCCGGGTCAACGAAATCAAATACACCCTTTTATAAGAATGAATACGCGGGAAAAGTGGTTTTTACTGTTCACCATCTTCCTCGTTTTAACCTCACATCGAATCAAAGGGTAAATGGAATTTAATGACGTAGAAAGACAATTCAAGTGATAAGGTACACCTTGGCAAGTGAAGACGTCATGAGAAGCTCTTATTAGTCAATCCCCACAAGATAGTACACGCGGGATATGGAAGAAGCACATGGATAAAGGGGATTTTACATTAAAGTACTCACAAAAGAAGCACAATGAGTCTGACACACAGAATGCCACGTTGGCAATCCGTGTGCTCACTCATTTAATCCAACAGCTTAAAGTTATGATCCAATGATTGGCTAGATTAAAGGGACGAGATCATGGGAGCGTATAACAAACTCAGGACCTAGAAGCATCCTCTGAAGGCTATAAATACAAGCTCAATCCTCACACACATCATCTTCTTTTCCTGCATTTTTTTAGTTCTTAAGTAATTTTTTAGTTTAAATGTAATTTTTCATTAAGCTTTTGTATTTTCAATTCCAAGTTATGTAATCTGTTTTTAAATCAATGAAATAGTAGTCCACTTTATTAAATCTGTTTTTGCTTAATAAGTTCTTAAGTTTTCAAAAAGCTCTTATATGTCAAATGTTGTTGTCTACTGTTACATAAGCTCTCATAAGCTCATCAACAGCTCTTCTCAAGTCTCTAAGCTTGGAATTGAGCTCAATTAATCCTTAATCTACTTTAACCTTTAAAATCAATTAATTCCTTTGCTTATTATGGATTTGAGCAACTTGGATGATAAGCTTACAATGGAAGAGCTTATGGGATCTTTACTAGCTTATCTTTGGATAAGCTAGAGCTGTTGAATGCTCTTTGAGCCTTTTATTGCCTTTGAAGCTAAGGCTTATGTAAGTTCTTCTTTAATTTCAAGTATATTAGCTTAATAGTTGCATTTACTTATTTTCAGCTTATCTCTTGCTTATTTGTGCTTAATCTTGTCTTATTATGCTTATTAAACATGATTGATCGTCTGTTTTTAGTTATATTGATTAGATCTTAGTTTTCTACATTTTGTCTTAAAAATCATTAAAAATAAAAAAAATATTAGCATAATAAGTAGCTGTTAGATCCTGGCTTATTTGTTTGTAGTTATAGATTTATTAAGGTGATAATAAGTTAGTTATTATCTGGTATTTAAACTTTGTTCAATAGATTTCAATATTATAAGCTTAAATGGATTTACTAACCATAAGTTAGTACTGTTTGTGACCACTTGGTCTCTTATAGTTGATTTAAATCTCTCATTCAAACTGTTTTGAATAGGATTTATAAGTTAGATTAGCTTTAAATTAGTTTTCATTAGTTGGTTTACTAATAGCTCAAATATGTCTAGTCTCACTTTGCTTTAAAAGCTTTAATCAGTTCCAATGTTTAAAATGGTCTTGTTAGTTTTTAATGTGGTGTCAAATAAGAATTAGATTAAGTGTCTTAGGCCTGCATTCAATGGAATTTGGTTTTGTTCATGTAAGTGCAATCTGCACCAGGATAGACAAAAGAAAAAAATAACCAGTTTCAAGTTCAAAATTCAAAGGGTAAAAGTAATCTGTAGGTTTTGATTTTTGGTTTACAAATAGAGTAGGGGTTTTAATTAATATGTTTCATGTTAGTTTTTATTAGAAAGGTCTTTTGATAATCTGTTTTTAGCTCTTAAATTAGCCATGGTCATTTCAATTTTCAAATAATATAGTTAGCTTATGCTATCTAATCTGCCTACTTTAAGATAGTTTTTTTCTTTAAGCTCTTGTTGTCTCAAACTTTTGCAAAAAGCATTTTCATAAAGCCTCTAGGTCAAGCTTTCAGAAAAGTCAAGTATCAATTCTTAAGGTGCTTATTTGCTTGCTTAAAAATAAGCCTCAAAGTCTGCCTTGGGTCTGTTTGGTTTCAAAGATTGCCTAAGTGCTTATTTTGGTTTCTAAGCTTATGGCTTGTCTTAGTGCTTATTTCTGTCATAATAGCTTGTTAAGGTAGGATTTAGTTAAAAAATCAGCTTATTGTTCATTTAACGTAGCTTAATTCATCTTAGAATTCTTAAAATTTGATAAAAGCCAAAAAAATATAGTTAAGTGTTTTTTTCTGTTCTTTTTAAGCATTTTCTAGCTTATTTCTTAAGTTTCATAAATAATTGCTTTTATGAAAAATGTTTATTTACAGCTTTTTACAACTTTTGTGTTTTGAATTTTCAAAAATAAAAAAATAGCAAAAAGAGAGGCTAGGACTCGAACCCACGACCTCCCCTTTACACACACCCCTCACTTACCATTGTGCTTCAATAGCTCATCCGTGAGCCTTTCCTTTCACTTAATACTTAACACCGTTTTGGGCCTTTAAGCCCAAGCCCATTCGTGGCTTATTGGAGCTTATAGCAAGCTTATTTGATAAGCTGGTGATACCATCCTATTTTTCTTAGGTCCTTTATAGCATTTTAGACTTTTCCTGTTTTTTTTAGAATTTTTTTCATAATTATTTGTTATTTTTAGTTAATTTCCGAAACTTAAAAATTTTAAAAAACCATAAAAAATAGAAAAAGTTTTTAAAAAATTTTCAAAAAATAGTTTTTAGTCTTAGAATAAATACTTCTAGGCTTACATGCATTAAAATCATTTTTACCCTTTTTAGATTTAAATTTTCATTTTTAACTTTTTAATTTTGTTTCATAAAATAGGATTTTATTATAAAAAGTAGTTAAAAATAATTTTATGAGTTTTCATAGTATTTTAGATTTTTTCTAAGTTAGAAAATCATTTTTTAGAATATAGGAATTAATTTGCTATTTCATTCCATCTCATGCACGCTAATGTGCCCGCGTGTGAGCCATTCTTCCGTCTTCGCATCTCGAATGTAATCGGGTCCTAAGTTCAAGACTCCTTTGTAGAACCCCTTAAGCTTTTGGTATGGATGCGAGATTCCATTCTTCTTATCTTCATCACTTACCTTTAGTAATGGTGGGATCTTGTTGCATTGCTCATTAGTGTGGTGTTTAAACCTCGGATGTGATCGCACCATTTGGTAAGTTACACTTTCGTTACCATTGTAAATGGTAATCATCCCTTCGAACCGTCTTGCTTTAATTCCAACTTCTCTTAAAAATGGTTCGCCAAAAATAACATCGCCCATTCCTTCATCACGATAAGCATCCATATCTTCTAAAACTGCGAAATCCGTCACAACAGAAAAGGTTCCAACAAAAATAGGCACATTCATTAAAGCTCCTATAACATTATTCCCTTTGTACACCATCTTATCTTTCATTATAGAATTATGAAACTTTTTGGACATCACATTGACATACAATAATAGGAAGAAGTTTACGTGTGTAAATTCAAATCCTATCATGTATGAAAACTTTAAGTTGTGAGCACAATCTATATGGATCTTCTTATCATAGTCGTAATAAATAGGGTAATCATCAATTCCAGTATCAAGTTCATCATCCCTAGTTCTAAATTCCCCAATTACCTCACCTTCCTTAATGGTGGGCATCAAATCATCACCTTGATTTCTCTTAAGCTCAAATGGTTCATTTAGATCATTTAATTCGATGTAATCTACATTCAAAGGGTCTAATGATCTATTAATCACCAAAGTCTCTCCCATAAGCCTAGCTTCTAAATCAAGCTCCATTCTTTCTCTTAAACTTAGCATGTAGACCCTCTTAATTAAACTACTAGCAGGTTTAACACTTTTGAAAATAATTCTTTCTTCCCCAACCAACAAGGTAATCTTTCGTTTGTAAACATCAATCTTAGCATGGGCGGTACACAAAAATGGTCCTCCAAGAATCAAGGGCACTTTGATATCCTCAAGCATATCTAGAATTATAAAGTCTACTGGGAAAACAAATTTACCAATACCTACTAGCACGTTTTTAGCTATTCCTTTTGGATACAACAAGTGGTATCAGAGCTTGTTGCTTTGAGAAACTTTGCTAGAAGATATGGATCAAGATTCTACAACACAATGGTGGCGTGCAACACATTTCCCATGCTCAAACCGGGTGAGTTTTAGTTATAAGAGAAGAGATTGAACAATACATCCAGATGATAAACTATGCACTTTGGGAAGTCATAAAGAATGGAAACACTGCACCAAAAACAACAGTTATGGAGGGTGTTGAGAAAGTAATTCCTCCTACAACTGCTGAAGAGAAAGCTCAGAAAAGATTAGAGGTGAAAGCTAGAGGTACCTTTAATGATGGGCATTCCTAATGAACATCAGTTAAAGTTTAACTCAATTAAGGATGCTAAGCTATTGATGGAAGCTGTAGAAAAGAGATTTGGTGGGAATGCAGCTACAAAGAAGACCCAAAGGAATCTTTTAAAGCAGCAATATGAAAACTTTACTGCTCCAAGCTCAAAGATGCTTGATCAAATTTTTGATAGGCTTCAAAATCTTGTGAGTCAGTTGAAGCTTTTGGGATAAACGATTTCACAAGAAGATGTGAACCAGAAGCCAATTAAAGAAGTTGTGCACCTGAGTGGAACACACATGTTGTTATGTGTGGAATGAATAAAACAATATGAGTACAATGATCAATGATGCTCTCTAGTAACCAACCTTAAGGTGTATAACCAAAGTTCAAAGGGATATCTAGTAAGTTCAAGCACACAGAACATGGCTTTTGTGTCCTCTTCAAATAATAACAATAGCAACACTAATGGAGCAGTTAGTACTGCTCAAGCAGTTAATACTGCTAATGGAGTTTGTGCTGCTAATACTCAAGTTAATGCTGCTAATATTGACAACTTGAGTGATGCTATTATTTTTGCATTCCTTGCTAGTCAACCAAATAATCCTCAACTTGCACATGAGGACTTGCAACAAATCCATCCAGATGATTTGGAAGAGATGGATTTGAGATGGCAAATGGCTATGTTGACTATGAGGCTAGAAGGTTTTTGAAGAATACAGGTAGGAAGCTTACTATCAATGGCAATGAGTCTGTTGGCTTTGATAAGTCCAAAGTGGAGTGCTACAATTGCCACAAGAAGGGACATTTTGCTAAAGAGTGCCAGAGCCCAAGAAATCAAGACTACGCAGAACAAGAAAGTCACAAGAAGGACTAAGCCTGTGGAAAACATCCACTTTTACAGATTTGGTGTCATGTGATGGTCTATGTGGGGATAAGACTAGAGTGTTCAGGCAGAGGAAGGACCTAATTATGCACTCATGGCTTACTCATCTTTAAGTTCTGACTCAGAGGTATCTAACAATTCAAATTGTTCAAAATCTTGTTTGAAAACTGTTGAAACTCTTAAATCTCAATATGATCAACTACATAAAAGAATTAAGAATATCTGAGTTAATGGTTCAAGCTTGATAATGTCAAGGATTAGAGTTATAGATAGAAAACTTGAAGTTTATATTAAGGCAGAATGATCTATATTTATTCACGAAGATAAATAAAGGTCCTTAAAAAAATTGAAATTGAATTAAATAAGATATAGCGAAGGATCAGAGAGCTCCTGAAAAGCTAGAAATAGCTCAAAAGAAAAAGATGGAATTCAATTTAATGTAGACAAATTTAAAAATTAATCTAAAATCTTAAACAAACTCAAAGAAGAGTCAAGATTGTTGACAACTGCAAGAAAGCTTAGGCTATAATTAGTATTGCTAATTGTAAGATTTTCAGTTGAAACCTTTGTTTTTTTTTCTTTTTTTTTTTTTTTTTTTTTATTCTATTTAAATTTTTTTTTTTAGTTTTTTTTTTTTTCTTATTTTATTTTTATTTTATTTTTTTTTTTTTAATTTTAATTTTTTTTTTTTTTTTTTTTTTTCTTTTTTTATGTTATTTTTTAATTTTTTTAATTTTGTTTTTTTATATTATTTTATTAAAGTTTTTGTTTTAGTGTTTTTCTATTTTTTTTTTATATTTATTTTAATATTGTATTTTATTATTTTTTATTTAATATTTTTTTTAAATTTATTTATTTTTTAATACATTTTTACTTTTTTTTATACTATTCTTATTTCTATTTTAGGGTGAAGGGGTGGGGGGGAGAGGTGGAGGTTTATGTTTTTTTTTTTTTTTGGTAGTAGGGTGGGTTTGTGGGGGAGTGGTGAGGGTGCTGTTTGGAGGTGTTGTGTGGGGTGGTGTCTTAGATTAATTTTGTATTTGTGTTTGTTTTTTAGTTATTTCTTGGAAGACTCAGAGAGAATTGTTTCAATCTAAAACAAGTAAAAGATCAAGTCGGGATTGATTGAGTATTGAAGTGTCTAGTTATTTTTTTTACCTCCCTACATAGGAAACTTCATACCTCCAACACCCGACTTGTCTTTTACTGGTTTAGATTGTAACATTTCTCAATTTCAGGTCATTTTACGATTCCTATTATTCGTCACTATTTATTTTGGTCCGACACGATACTTTGTAATTTAACTTTTAGCTAAATCGCGTAACTAGAAATTATCATTCAACGTAATCCAAATCCACCAAAATAAGTTAAAGTTTACGTCAATCAAGTGTTATATAATATATAAATGAAGATAATTATAAACTTTGTGTATTTATTTTTAGTATGACACATAAAAGTGCATACGTTTCGCAATAAAATGCCATTTAGGTCACAACCCCCACCAATACCTAAACATACCCAAGGCACTCAAAACCAATACCCACTTTTAAACCTTAAACACAAAAATAATTTAATTCTTGTGTTATCAAGCCAATATGGCCAAATATAGGTAAGCAAAAACCATAATACAATGAATACCTATACTACATTGTACAATATCCTTTTAATTAAGACTTGTACCATTATAATCTTAACAAGATTTTGAAAACCCTTCTTCCCTCCATAATTTTACACGTCCCATACATAAATCAACTAGAAAATCTTCTTTTATCTTCCTAAGTACATGTACATCCTAGGTTAATTAAACCTTATACTTAATGTCTCCACCTAGCCTAATACACATTGGATATTAACCACTTTAGATCCTTTATGTCCCCTTTGATACCCACGGAAACAACAACATATACACAACATAAGATCTTCAAAATCCTAGTAAATCTTGTACCTTGATCATGTAATTAAGAGGTGTACTTAAGAGGTGTTAGCAAAACCATTAGAGATTAACTAGAAACCACAAAACCACCTAATAGGGCACGGTTTTGGTTAGTGTAGGAACTAGGAAAGCTAACTAGCTCATAAGCCTATATATACCCATCTACACTTGACATATAACACTTCTTGAAACTCATAAACACATAAACACTCTAAGCAAACAAACCATTTTTGTTTCTTCTCTTGTTTCGGGTCATAAACCACGACAAACACCTTCAAAATTCTCATTTGAACGTAAATTAGTGTCTAGGTCTTCAAACCAAACCATAATGGGTGGGGGGGAGGTGGGGGTGGGGGTGGTGGGGGGGGGGGGGGGGGTGGGCGGGGGGGGGGGGGGGGGGGGGTGGGGGGGGGGGGGGGGGGGTGGGGTGAGTACACAAGCCAAGACTTGGTTAATTGTATAAGCTTTGAAGCTTGGGTTTGGTATACGATCATGTATACGATTTGGGTTGTCATTCCACACGTCCAAACTCGAAAACAAATCGCTAGGACCTTTGTAAGTCAAGTCCTAACTCGTGTACATTCATATCTCATTCGTTTTCTTCTTATCTAGTCGTATGGGTCATGATAACTTATGTTTAACAAGTTAACGTGAGCGTGAACATGCATGGTTCAACCCATGCATGGTACACGTACATATGAATACGTATACAAGACTTGTGTGATCTATACACGATAAAAGTATGTAGCAAAATGGTTTAATATGGGCAAACTTTTCATTTAACTTCGAGTAAGGAAACCAACGTAAATGCTATCACTTATACTTGAAATACTTAAAGTTTATATGTAAAATTTACTTAAAAACATGATGTCTTGGCTTGGGAACATATAAACTAGCATATAGAACGAGTACATGTGATAAAACATGAGTAAATCATAGCCTGATATGCTTAACGAAACTCTAATTAGACCCTAGAACCACTAATAAGCTTAACGGGTCACTAACGGGCCTTGTTGGGCCAAACAATCCATTATCGAATGTTAAATAGGCTAAACAGCCTGTTAGTTAAGGCTCATAGCTTATTAATAAGCTCACTTGAACTTATTGAAGGGTTATAAGACTTAGTTTGGCTTGGTAATACACGAAAGAGGCCTTATCGGGTTCATAATGGGCTCAAAAGCCCATTAACGAGGCTTATTAGCTTATTGAATAAGTCCATACTATAAAATACTTAATTATAATTTTAATTACTTAAAAAACGAGAAAACTACGTTGGATATGAATATGAAACCCTAATGGATATTTAAAAGGCCTTCGGAGTTAATGTTATTAGACAAACGAGCCCATTAACTCAAAATAAGCTCCATCCCGCTTAATATTAAGCCATACAGTTTCAATAAGCTTAAAAAAGCTTAAAAATTGGCTTTAAGTCCTTTGAAAAAACTGATTGGACATTTGAAATTGTCTTAATGTGACCTTAAACAGAAGCCCAAGAAGGTCCAATAAGCCTAAATAAGCTCATCCGATTATTTATAAGCTGCCACAACTTATATGGCGTATTGGAGCTTAATAAGACTTATTTCCACTTGTTAGAACTTAAATGGGCTTGAAATGTGATTTTTACGAGTTTAAGGACTAAAAGTGTCAAAGTGATCAACTAGAGGGTGTAAACTGTAAATATTGATTTTTATGAGTCCAAGGACTGTTATTTGAACATTCTCAAACATAAAGGTGCATTTTGGAATAACTTATATTAAAAGTATTGCTTTTGTAAAGTTAAAGGACTAAAAGTGCCAACTTGGAAAGTTAGGGGTTAAAAAGTGTAATTTAACCAAACTTAAATAAAAGGACTAAAGTTGTCAAACTTAGAAACTTAAAAGTATGTTATAAAACTTAAATGATTTTATTACATACACGAAGTGTCAGACTTGACTTATGTAATACAAAGTATTAATTGTATTTAAAGTCAAGGTTTATCGGTGTATAAACTATCAGTAATAAATGTATATTTATTAACGATATCTATCCTTAGTCGTATACCTTCCCAAGAGCCAACAAGTAAAGACAAATACAATAAACATGTGCACCCCCACACAAGTGATAACAGTACATATAAACTAGCAATTTATTATAGTTTATAATTAAGATGTTAGCCTAAACTTGTAGACTAAGACTGGCCGTATTTACTTAGGTATTTGACGGTGTGATTCACTTGCCATACTTGGATATATTTAGCATTTTCAGAGTACTACTTACTAAGGTGAGTTCATAGCCCTATGTTTTACAATTATTTAAATGATTTACATCTTTGGGGTGAGAACATTCTTTGTTTCACAAATTGGAAGCAAGTGTATATTTTATACTATGATTACGTGTTTGCCTAAGTATCCATAACCCACTGAGCCTATTATCATGAGCTATCAATTACTAGATTGTTGATCGGAAAGTTATAAATAATCCATTTGGATTGACATCCCCTTTGAGGGATGAGTAGCGCTCACTGTGCGGTTGCCGGACAACAAACGTATACCATGTCAGATTTGGGATGTTGCAGGTTAGAACATCATTCACGAGCATTTATTGGCAATTTATCGCATTTATACATGTCGAGCTTCAGTGTCATGAGCTTAGAAAAACGTAATTATCTTATATATGATGTTTGCAGTCTGTTGCTAATCACACTTGGAAATCTTGCGGTCTTTAAGATTGATATACATAAACCTATGAATTCACCAACTTTATGTTGACGTTTTAAGCAAGTTTTTCTCAGTCAATAAGGCACGATGTGCCAAGATACATTGGGGGTCACTCTTTGGAGAGTCAGTACTAAAGATTTGGGGCGTATTACATTTTGGGAACATTTGTTATAAACCGAAATCTTTACTTATATTGTCGAACAAATTAAAAAGCCAAGAGCATATTTAAGAACAAGTCTTTTTGTTAATCCAAGTATCTTTTTTAACATGACACGTTTTAGTGGTGTTCTCATATCTTGTGATTAATTGATCTATGAAGTAACCGCCCTCGATATTCAATATTCCACTGCTACCCAGATTTGGGGGTGTTACAGATTGGTATCAGAGCCAAGGTTATAGAGAACCAGGTCAAAAGTTTTTGTCTGGACTATAACCATTTTCAAACACTGCATTTACAAATGGGGTTTGCACGGGACACACATACATTACTTGTTTGCAATCCAGCATATGTACTTACATGACATACACTGTTTTAGCATTAGTAGTTACTAAGTGCTTGCATAATTGATATACGAGTATATAAATTATATTACAGTAAATTACATAAAGAGTCTTAAAAATTAAATCATATCTTAAGTTATTTTTGTTTTTACAGCATTCATGTCTTCTGCATCATCTGCGGTTATCTACACTTCCGTCTACACCGACTCTGAGCCAGGGAGGGTATTTTGGGGAGCCGATGAGGAGGTATCTGACGGTGGTTCTCCCACGAGTCATCTGTAGTAGGATACGTGAACTCCCTATGCATCGGAGCTCCAGCCCTACATCGGAATAACAACCGTGACTCCGAGGAGCCACAGACACCACCAGTACCACAGGACGAGGATGAGCGTGAGCCTATGTTCATACAGCCACATGATCCTGACTACAGTGCAAGAGCCTATATACCCTGAGTATATACCATTGGAGGATGAGCATGAGTTTTCGGTTGAGGAGCACAATATACCTCCTGTATGATTCACCTACCTGCTTAGTCACCAAGATATTTCAGATCTAGAAGAGGATCCAGAGGAGTATGAGGATGATGAGACAGAGGATGGTCTGGTTGACTATCCTATGGACGGGGGAGAGGATGGAGATGATGATGACGGCGATTCATCCAGAGATGACGTCGATGATGAGGATGAGGATGAAGAGGATGAAGATGAGGAGGATGAGGAAGAGGAGGAGGAGAACTTAGCTCTAGTCGACTCCGCTGTTGTTGTACCTACTGTTGAGCTTGTTTCCTCACCTAAGGGAACAGAGCTTATTATACCACCACCCTCCACTGACATTACTACCACCGGAGCTAGGATTACTGTCCGGCTTCAGGCTTCCATATTCCTTCCACCAGAGGCAGAAGTTGAGAGACTTCTAGCCCTGCCTACTCCACCACCATCACCACCTATCTCACTATCACCGCCCTCTGCAGGGGAGCGTCTTGCTAGGTGTATGGCCATACCTACACATTCATCACCACCACCTGTGCCATCACCATTACTACCATCATCTGGGTGTCCAACCCAAATCCAGACACTTAGGATAGCCTCCACTTAGGCCCTGATTAATGCGGTTACTGCCGCATTACCATCACCTCCACTGCCACTACTACCACCATCTATATACATACCACCACCTGTTGACTATAGGGATGATATTCTCGAGTCCGAGCAGCCACCTCGCAAGAGGTCGTGCTTGTTTGCTCTAGGCTTCAGGTACGAGATCGGAGAGATTTCTACTGCTAGACCTACAGGAGGTCGAGGGGAAGATTATAGGTTTGTCAGCACAGTAGATGCTGAAGCGAGATGACAAGGGATTAGTGAGGTTGGGTATGGTATTAGGGATACTTGGGTAGATCCGGCAGAGGCAG
>BQNB010170983.1:1869-13618 GCA_026074375.1 Tanacetum coccineum | reverse complement strand
TATCACAATAAGCACTCAAAAGCTTTTTACCCATAACAAACCACAAACAGATTAAAAAGAGACATAAATAAGCTTATTTCCAAAATGTGGTTTAATATGATGGACTTTTACCTGCTGATATTTGGGCTTAAAATTGGCTATTTTCAAAATCACACATGCACACATACTCTTGACTTGTATTGTCAAACCAAAGACAGAACAAAAGGGTTTTTAAAAAGGGCTAGTAACAACTAAAATGAGCACAAGAGGGTGTGCTTAAGCTGCTTAAACAGCTTAAGCTTTTTAACACAATGTGGCTTAATAGCTTTTTGGCAGAATATCAAGGGATCTCAAAAACTTATTTTTTTATTAAAAACTTAGATTAACTTGGCCTAAATAAGCCCACACACTCAGCCAAAGATGGCTGAGTGTGTTTGACCCATACCAATCCCATAATTACCCATTTTGAGGCAAAACCAAACACCCCCTTAAATATATAAAAACGTTTTTTAACTGATTTTTAAAAAAGGGAAAGCTGAAATAGGTGATTATAAGTAATGTTTGAACATTTTAACACACTCTTATATAGAATAAACAGAATTAGAGAGCTGATATGAGACTTTAATTTCGACAGTGGTAATATCAAGAAAACTCTTAACTTTTTATTAAAAACTTAAGAAATTACAACATAAAACTTTAAAAATAGAACTGAGTACAATAATACAAAAAGAAAGACTTAATTTAAAAACTTTAAAACTAAAACAGGGTGTGTTTTCTCGGCTTGGGCTTCTCTTCCTTTTATAGCAGCCTTGGGAAGTGCCTTGGTCTTGGTTTGTGTTAGTTGTGTGTGTAAGAAGCTCAGCACATAATTCCCAGCCTTTGGATCACATTACAACTCATCTCAACCATTGGAGGACTCGGGTTTGCAAAGATTGCCAGGGTGGCAAGTCTCAAATACAAGTGGGAGGTGGGAAAGGGTAGGGGTGAGCTGTGGTAGGGTACTTGGGAGGTGGTTTATGCTCTAAACCATGGGGAAGAGGTGGTAAGGTTTTTGGCGGTAAAGCTGTTATGGTACAGTTATGGTTGTATCTGTTTAAACCGATCTATGAGGAAGAGGCAACAATGCCCCTTCACCTTTCCTTCTCTTTTCAATTTCTTTATAAGCCCACTTGCAGTTATAAATGAGTTTTAAAATAGACACAAGAGGTCCTCGTAGTTTTTATAACAAAAGAATTAAAAAGAGTTTGAATAATGGCAGAAACAGTCCCTCTGTTTTAATAAAAGAAAGAATTAAAGAATTGCAAATCTGCCCCTGGCTTTTAAAATAATAAAAGTTCTGCCAATTGGCAGTTTTAGTCCCTCTCTTCATTTTACCATTTTTTCCTTTATAAAACTTGTTTTAAAAATGATATTTTTAGTCCTTATTGTTTTATAAAAAGGATTAATGGGCCATAATTGGGCTTGGGTTTGGGCTATTAGGCCCATTGGGTTTGTATTGGGCCCATTGGGTTTGTATTGGGCCCAATAAGGTACAGGCTTAGCTATTGGGTTTTTTCAAGCCCAATAAGCTATGAAGTGGGTTTTGGCTTGCAATGGCTGAGATTGGCTGTAACTGGGCTAGGATTGGGCCTTCAAAGTCTTCACAGTCTTTGTCAAGGGATGGGGGGGTGTGGTTGTTTTAAGAAAATTGGGGGGCCCCCCCCCCCCCCCCCCCCCCCCCCCCCCCCCCCCCCCCCCCCCCCGGGGGGGGGGGGGGGGGGGGGGGGGGGGGGGGGGGGGGGGGGGGGGGGGGGGGGGGGGGTGGGGGGGAGATTGGAATGTTCAAGGATAGACTAGGATTGGTCTTCAAAGTCTTCACAGACTTTGTCAATTGCAACAACAAATGGGCTTGTTGATAATGTTTGGAGGGCCCATTTTGGTCTTCACTAGGCTTCTAGATATACTATTGGGCTTTCCCGGCCAATCAGTTGGGTTAAGATTGCATCAATTGTATCTTCGTTTCCGGCTCCGGTTTGACTGCTGATTCTTTAGTATTGACTCTGACTTTGACATTTTGGACTTTTGGCCTTGGATTTTGACACTAGTTCTTTTCCTATTCCGCATGCTTCAAGTTTGTCATTTTGCTTGGTTTTCTGTCTTTTTTGATGATTATCCACTTCCTGCACAATACAAATGCAAAAACAAAACATATATTTGGCAGTTTTTGTCTGTTTTTGGTCATTTTAGCTCGTTTTAGGGTAAAAAGATAATCTGTTTTATGTTTGGTAAAGGTGAATTAGATTCTTAATTTTAAGCTTAAAATTGTCATTTTATCTTTGAAAAGTTCAAAAAAAAATAGTAGTAGTCTCCCATTTTTAGTTTGTCTTTCCTAGCTTATTTCTTTTTCTTATTTGCTTAAATCCTGCTTATTTGAGTCATTTGAGTTTATTTCTTCATATGTTTTTGCTTTTTAGCTTATTCTCATTGCTTATTAGTTCTTAATCTTAGCTTAAAATAGTGGTAAAAGTCTTTTAAAAGTCCTTTGAAGTCTACTGTCTTATAGCTTTTTATTTCTAACCAGCTTATTGAATTAGCTTATTGCTTGCTTTTATTGCTTATTAAGTCTAGGTTAGGGTTTGTTTTAAGCTTATTAGATTTCTTATTACTTTTTGAGTCCGAAAATGCCAAACAGTTTTAAGAAAATCAAAAAGTCTTAAAAAGCCAAAACTGTCACTTTTGATTGCTTTTTCCTAGCTTATAATTAAGTTCTGGTAAAAGTCCCTTTATTAAAGTTGCTTATTTTTTCTTATAGTTTAGCTGTTCTCAAAAGAAAAATAAAAAAAATGTTTTTCAAAAAAGGGTGGTCACAGGACTCGAACCTGTGACCTCTCCTTTACACACCAACACACTTAACATTCCTTACCATTGTGCCCTTGGGACTTTTTCGTTTATATCTACTTTCATTAATTCTTTATATGTTTTTAGGATTTAGCTTATCAGCTTATTTGATTTTTAGCAGCTTATTGCTTTTAGCTTTTCGAGTCATTTTTCTTTGCAAACCTCATTTTTAGCATAAAGTATTTTTTAGGAATTTTCTCAAAATTTTAGGATTAAGTTTAGTATTTTTAATTTCATTTTTAGTATAATTTAGTTTTAAAAATAGTTTTAAATAGTAAAAAAATATATATTAAAATATGTTTTCTATTTTTTTTAAAATAGTTTAATACATTTTAGTTTAATAAATTTGCATTTTGAGTTTTAAGAGTTTTTATTTTGTCATTTTTGTTTAATTAGTTGTTTTTAGTTATTAATTAGTTTTTAATTACTTTAAATGTCGTTAGATTTTTAAGTTTCCTTTATTTCTAGTTTAGCGTGCCTTTATTGGTTTCCTCTTCGCATTAGTAGATTTAGAATCCAAAATCCAAAACCTAAATGAAAATCAAGCTCGATTCGTGGCATGAACGTGAATTTCCATTCACCTCTCACCGAGGAGAACGAGACCCGTGTTAATTACTCATTATTCTTTCCTAAGAATAATTTGTATGATACTTTGCTTATGTATATGTATTTTATTATATATATATATATTATTGAGAGTTATTTGTTTGATACGTATAATAACGAACATCACCTTTTCTTGTATTTCATGATAATATATACATACTATATATTATACATATATATATATATATATTTATTATTGAGGGGTTTTTGTGGAAATATCAAAATGGCGCCGCTGTCGGGGAGAAGAGTGTAGCGATTTTTTTACAAGGATGTTCCGTGTTCGAGCCTTGAAGATCCTTTCCCCGTGAAAGTTTTCGTTTTATTTTATATAAAAATACAAAAATATTTTATACTTCTGTTTTTATTTTCTTTTATTTTAATATTGAAAATAATTGTGTGTTAATTGTCAAATCGGCTCACCTTTAGTAAAACAAACTAAGAGAGGTATAAGGAGGGTCGATCCTACGAACTTCGACCTGAAAGAAGAAGGTTTTTAAAACGCTTTGCCTCCGCTTCTTTGTGCATTTTCTAGAGAGCTACCGTACACCTTTGACTTTCGGTTACCAAAAATATTTTTCTTTCTTATTTTTATTATTTCTTTTCCTTATGTTTTATTTGAAAAATCTATAAATATTCTTCTTTATCCTCTTATTCGTTTAATTCTTATTCTCTTTACCTTCTTATCCGATAATTCTTCAACATGTCTTAGTTTTCAAGGTGCTCGTGGTGTGGAGGTCCGTTTTTTAACGGTTGGATGAAATTATCGGCGTTTGTACCATGTAAGTTTCAGAGACGGTTTTTTTTTTTGGTTTTTTTTTTTTTTTTTGGTTTTTTTTAACCCGATTCCATTTCAAATGATGAAACACCCGATTTTTCCTACCCACCTTCACAACCCCAAACATCTTCGTTCGACCAATTTAGTTGTTTTCATTATGGAGATCCGTTAAAAGATGGTGTACATTGTCAACAGTGTACTTGCAAGTGGTGTGGGTATAAACTTAGAGGAGGATTTTGTTTGTTTTGCGCTTCAAAAGATGGAAATTCATACATTGATGCTCCTTAATCGAACTTTTCAATATTCAATGATCCTCCAAACTTTTTCAACCACCCTCCACAGCCCCAGCAATACTCGTGTGAGTTATGTAGGAACGATTCTAACTATGGTTATGATTGTCCACCACGGTTCCCGCTTGTCTATGAGCCGGAACCGTGCTACAATCAAAACTTTGGTGATAATTATTATCCATAAAATTCACCTAGTTTTCCACAATAATATCTTTGTTGTGAAAACTGTGGGGGACCTCATGAAAGTTTTTAGTGTCAACCGATAAATCAAAACTACTTTGAGCCTAATCCTAGCTATAATTCTAACTATTCCAGTTTTGACCGACCCTCGCAGTATCCCATCATTCAATCACCTCCTCAAGAAATGCGTATCCAAGATATGGAGGTTCAGAAGCAGTAGTATTTAGAGGAAATGCAAAGTGTGATTAATCAAATTCCGATTGAAGATTATTGTAATGAGAGAATAGATATTCATTATAGAAGGGAATGTGAAATTAAGATTGATAAGCTTAAGGATAATTTCAATAAAATAAGTATTGAAATTAAGAAAATCACTAAGGAGAAAGAGCTTTAGCAACAAGAGCAGGCGGCTAATCTTAGTACTTATACTGCCGAGCCTTCGCGTCGTTTCAATTCTATCTACTATGATGACAATGATGACAATAATGACGAGGAGAACTATTCCTTTAAATGAAATTATTTCTCAAATTCCTCCGTCTATTGCAATCACACCCGTCTTACCGACTATGGAGCCCGAGGACTCTCTCAACATAGGGGATAAGCATCTTAGCACTATTCCTAAAAAGGAATCGGACGAAGTAATAAAGTCTAGTGTTGAGAACCATTTCCCAATCCTAAGTGAGTCCGAGGATACGACTGACGGTGACAAAGAATGTGATTTGCCTTTTTCCGTGATTTTCTCTAATCCTCTCTTTGATTTTAATGATGATTTTACCTCGAGTGATGACGAGTCATTTCCTGAGGAGGACGTTCAGGAAGAAAATTTTAAAATTTATTCGAACCCTCTTTTTGAATTCGATGACAAGTAAATCTCTAGTGACGTAAATCCTCTTTTTAATGAGGTGTTAGAGGACATCAAGAACAAGGACTCTTATGTTTCTAACTTTGTAGAGCCGGCTTTGCTTTTCACACCTCTTTTAGAAGCTAATGAAGATGAGTGTTTCGACCAAGGAGGCGATATTGATGAGATCGAAGCTTGTCTTACAAGTGATTCAATTCCTCCGAGAATTGATGGTGCCCATTTTTGACCCAGAGGGAGATATTCTTCTACTCGAAAAGTTATTGAATGATGATCCATCATCTCCTCTCCCTCCGAAAGAACTTTATTTTGAGGATCTTAAGGTGATAAAATCTTCTATTGATACTCTTTCGGATCTTGAGGATGATTATTATGACTCGAAGGAAGACATTATCTATCTTGAGAGTTTGCTTATTAAAGATACTACCCATAATCTCCCTCCCAAGGTGTTTTTAGATATTGACCCAAAAAGCTTAAATGATGAACATGATTTTGATAATTTGAAGAGTATGGTCAAAGTTTTTGACCCCGGGATTCATGAGAAATTTTTTTCTCCAACATATGTGAAGTTACCTTTTGAGGATCGCCATTATTTTTCCTTCACGTTTGCTATCAAATTTTTTCTTCCTTATCTTACTTATTCTGTAAATTCTCTTTTTATTCTCTCCTTCGGGAGTGAGGATATCATTTTTGACCCCAGCATCTCCGCTATTAGTTTCTATTCTCTAGAGCCGGTGGTATCTTATCGGAGTGGAACTTTCATGTGCTGCAATGTTTATATAAACATCTTAAATGAAAGTTCGATGGAGATTTTCTCTTTCACATGTTTCGTCCATAATATCATGATGACATGGGGAGAGTTAAGCTAGAGACTCGCAAAAAAACAAGCGCTTCGTGGGTGGCAACCCATGCTTATCCATAGTAGTAGTATATTAGTATAATATTTATGAATAAGTGTGATGTGAGGAGGCTTACCTTTTCCTTTCTCGTGTTTCGTGGCTTGTGTTTTATGTCCAGGATTGCTCGGATTATGAAGACTCTCGTGCTCGTGGTTTTGTCCATCGTTCACTCAAGCTTCAATCCTTAGCATGCTTATATATGGGAATCCGATATCCTAGATCTTATTGACTAATGTTTATCTATTAGCATAATTAATAAACGGCTTTAGATTTACGTAGAGACCCTTTTATATTAGGATTATGCATTGGTTTTAGTATGGGGGTGGCAGTCTCACATTGAGGACAATGTTTAGTTCTAGTATGGGGGGTATCTATCGATTTGATCTTACTTGCATTTGCTTTGTCTTCACGTAACCCCGTTTTGCCACCAAAAATATGTGATTTTATGCCAAAATTAAAATTTTTTCAAAAATAAAATAAGTGTTTTGTCATAAATGTTTGATTTTCTGATGGTTAGAAAAAGAATAAATTTTGACTTGATCGAGCATGTTGCGCTCTAGCTTGCCCCTTAACCTATATAAATTTAAGCTTTTGCTAGTCTTTTATACAAGAAGCTTTAAAACGCGAATTCTAGCTTGAAAAAGCCAAGAGTTTGCAAGTTTCCATAATAGACTTTAAATATGCAAAGCTTGATTTTATTAGACTAAGCATTCGCGGATCTTTTTATTAAAGATTTTAAATTTGCGAAGAACGAAAAATGATAGAGTTGAATATAAGTTAGATGCTAAACGTGGAGTAGTTGGATCTCTTTAGAGCTCATAGAGGTTAATTGTGGCTTTTTGCTCCCATCAGCTTGATAAACATTATATTATTGTTAAATAAATAAAGTTTCTTTGGTTTTTGCGATTCTTAGTTTAGATCCCTTCGTAGAGATTCCTTCTGGTGAAAGTAAGGTACACATCGAGGTTTTGTCAGTGTTGTGGGGAAATAGGCTACCGATTCCTGACGGCTCGCTACCGTTGTCTAGGTAGTTAAAAGACCACAGGACTTGAAATTTGGCTATAATAATAATAATAAAATAAACCAAAGCCGAAATAAGACCACTGCATCTTGTCGGTTAGGACGCCCGATGTTGCAGTCGTTTAAAGGGTGGAGGTAATAATAATAATAATAAAAACTGTGGGCTGATAAAAGTTTATTGTCTCTGGTCGGTTCGCTCCCGATGTGGCAGTCTTCAAAAGAAGGCCCATAGTAAGAATAATAATCCGAGACTGATAAAAGTTTGTTGCATCTGGTCGGTTCGCTCCCGATGTTGCAGCCTTCAAAAAGGTCGAGGAAATTACCGAGGTCGAAATAAGACTACTGGCTCTTGTCGGTTAGGATGCCCGATGTGTCAGTTGTTTAAAGGACCGAGGTTTAATAATGTTGCTATAATAATAATAAGAATAAAGCCAAATTTCGACTCTAGGGTTATCTAAATAAAGCTTCCATCTCTGGACTCGTAGTTGAGTTGTTTATGATGAAATAAAAAGGATAACCCCTAAATCATGCGAAATTAGAACCTTAATGTGGACCTTATTCTTACCATATCGTCTCTTTAGGAAAGGATTTCAAACTAATTATGGTCTAAACCGGGTTTACTTTATATGAATAGGACATAATTTATTTGTCACCAATAATAAAAATAATATTTTTAGAGGATTTAGGAATAAGAGAGCGGAAAGTAGCTATGCGTACACAATTTGCATCTATGAGTAGTGTTAGCATCTTAACTTGTATTTAACAATGATTTCGTTTATAAGCTTGGTTTGGGGTGGGTGAAAAATCGAGGACGATGAATTTATCCTTTTAATGTTTCTTGTTCTATGATTCTACAGTTTTGTTTTTAAAAAAATAATAAAAATAATAAAAATAATAATAATAATAATAATAATAATAATTTATGTATGCATATATATATAAATGGTAAAATGTGGCGTTTTACTAGTGATTTCTTAAATCCCCTTAGATGAACACTTAGCTACTTTTCGTGGTAATTAGTCTAAGGGGGGTTGAAATTTGTAAGTTTTCTATGTGTGTTTAAGACATTGCATGAGGACACGTCAATAGCTTAGTATGGGGGAATTTTGATATGTGTTTAATCACATATCAATTTTCTTTATTAAAACGAGCTTAAATATCTAAAAATACATAAAAAATGCATTGTATATTTGTGTTTTGTTTATTGTGTCTTGCATGTAACGAATATTCATAAAAGGACAAAAACAAAGCCAAAAAGGACAAAATCGAGTATGAGATTGGAAGAGTGTGGGAAAATGAAGCCGAAGGCGTATTCATCTTTAATGGGCCAACTCGTACCCGTTTAATGGGCCAAGTCAGCCCATTAGTGTTTGAAAGATATAAACCTTAGCCCTAAACCCATTTATAAACTATCCAAATCCATTTAATCTGTCCAAGCCTAAGAAAAATAACCCAAGCCCAATACCAATACCATGGGTCCAAGTCAAAGTTATAAACCAACAGGGTCAAACTTACTGTTTATCACCTCCTCACTCCCATTCTTTACATAGAGCAAGTAACTTACAATCCCGTAAAAATTGATACACCTCTCCCCGGCAGTGACGCCATTTTGATATTCCATAAAAAAACCCTAAATAATATATATATATATGTATATATAATACATATACATAAGCAAAGTATCATACAAATTATATTTAGGAAAGAATAATAAGTAATCAACACGGGTATCGTTCTCCTCGGTGAGAGGTGTATGGAAATTCACGTTTATATCGTAAATCGAGCTTGATTGTCATGTAAGATTTGGTTTGGTTTCTAAATCTAATAACGCAAAGGGACAACATATAAAGGCACGCTAAACTAGAAAATTAATGCAATTTAAAAACCTAACGGCATTTAAAAACAATAAAAGCGAATTAAAACAAACTAATTAATCAAATAAGACCAAATAAAACTCTAAAATCTTAAAATGCAAATTTCTTAAACTAAAATGTATTAAACTAATTTTTGAAAAACAAAAATTATTTTTTTGCATTTTTAAACTGATTAAAACTATTTTTTTACTAAATAATACTTAAAAATTAAATTAAAAATACTAAACTTATTCCTAAAATTTTAAGAAAATTTATTAAGATACTATAAACTATTCCTAAGGTTTATAAAGAAAAACGGGACAAAAAACTAAAACCAATAAGCTGTTAAAAATGAATAAGCTCAATAAGCTAAAACTAAAAACGTGTATAAGAAATTAATGATGCAAAGACTAAATGAAAAAGACCCAAGGCGACTGGTTAAGGCATTGGTGTTGTGTGAGGGAGGTCATAGGTTCGAGTCTTGTGACCTCCCTTTTTTGTAAAAACATTTTTTTTAATTTTCTTTTGAAAAAGCTATAGAATAAGCTAAAATAAACAACTTTAATAAAGATCTTTTTTGCCAGAACTTAATTATAAGCTAAAAACAAACAATCAAAAGTGACAGATTTGCTTATTTTGACTCTAAGACATTTAGCTAAACTTGTTTGGACTTTTTAGACTCAATAAGCAAAAGAAAACTAATAAGCTTAAGACAGACCCTAACCTAGACTTAATAAGCTATAAGAAACTAGAAATAAGCAAACTTAATAAGCTAAAAGACATCAAAAGGCTTTAAGACAGTTTACGTAAAAGAAGGTTTAAAGGACTATGACCAAACTTTAAGCTAATTTTTAGGACTAATAAGCAATGATAAAAAGCTAATAACTGAAAACAGTTTAAGAACTATAAGCTAATAACTTAAATAAGCGAAAACTAAGCAAACTAATTAAGGAAATAAGCGAGAAATGGCAAACTGAAAATGACAGATTACACAACTATTTTTTGGCTTTTTTGAGATGAAAGACCTATTTCTAGCTTAAAATTAAGACTCAAAAAACACTTGAGAACACTAAACAACTTAAAACAGATTGACACTAGTCTTCATTAAGCTAAATGAGATCAAATTTAACAAAAGTTAAGCTAGAAATCTCCTCAAAAGATCTGCACATTAAGGTCTACAAAGTAAACTAGACTTGCCTAATTTTGAACTAAAAACTTAAAATCCTATCCCTAAAACTAAAAACTCAAAACAGATTTCAAATGATGCTAATGGAACTCAATCTTAGCACAAAAGCAACTTTTTAAAGACTTTTTAAAGAATTAATCTAATAAGCAAATTTAGACACTTTAAAACTAGCATACTTGAAACTTTTATAAATCAAACTACAAAACTTAACTAAACCTCCTTATAGCTTATGAAAACTATCATTTAGGCCTAATAAATTCAGTTGGTGACCCAAAAATAGATTACACGTCTTTTAAACCTATTTAAGCTATTATCCCAAACACTCCTTTTGATCATGAAATTCCCATTTTAAACTTAAACAGACCAAAATAAGCTTTGATTTGTTAAAACAGATTAAGTGCTAAGCTTAATAAGGACAAATAAGCAAAAATCTAAGGAAAATAAGCTCCAGAATATAAGCTACATTAATAAGCTATATTAACTACTAAAATGGACAGTTTCTAATGAAACTTAAACTAAACTAATTTAAACTAAACACTAGACATATTAAGCTAACTTTAGATAAAACAAGCATATATAAGCAATAATAAGTAAAGATTAAGCACAAATAAGCAGATTGATAAGCTAAACAGTACTTATGCTAAGAGAAAGAGTAAAAGAAAATGTGTACCTTGACCCTAGCTTAACAGGGATCTAATTTGCTTAAAGGAGCTTATCAACAAGCTCTAGCTTATCAAAGATAAGCTGGTAAAGTCCATAAGCCCATCCATTTCTAGCTTATCATCCAAAAGCTTATTGTAACTTTTTTGAGGTAATTTTGAAATGAAAACCTTATTCAGTTAAGCTTATTAGGCTTAACTGAATAAGAGCTTGCTTAAGAGTAATGAAGAACTTAATGAAGCTTATTAGCTTAATTTCAAACACTTAATAAACACATTTGCATAAAAGTTAAAACATTAATTCAACACAACTTAAGAAAATTTGAACTTTTATTAATAAGGAAAGGATTACAAGCTTTTTAAAGGTAAATTACATTATTAAAATGACAATAAACTAAAAATAAGCTAAATTAATAAGCTACTACTAAGCTACACTACTCCTACTCTAGATATCAAACTACTATGTAAATGGCCATTTATTTATAGTGTCTAAGGGAAGCTTCTAGGCCATTAGGAGAATCTCATTTTCTTCAATCTCAGCCCTTCATTGCAACAAACTCCAAATC